>OMKK01080473.1:9531-22430 GCA_900302305.1 Polymixia japonica | reverse complement strand
GTGGTGGGGTTAGCGCATGCGCGACGTACGGAGGCGGCGCGTTTCAAGAAAGATGCGTATAGGCTGTACACACGGAAACGCCAGGGTGGCGTTTAGGGATTTATCCACTCTGGGATGCGGTTTAAAAAATGAGCGTATACGGGCTCCTGAAACGCCGGTTCCGTGTGGACGAAACGACCATACGACAAAAAACTTTGGCGTTTACTCCTAAACCCGTCTCCGTGTGGACATGGGTGGCCTTAACCTGCTCAAATGCTTTCATTGTCATGAATGTCTTCGTGTTGTGTGTTATTCGTTTTGTCCAGTAGATGTCCTCAGTGTGTTCCCCACATGCTATCCTTTGTTAGCATGCTGTGTCTCATTTGTAATTACCCCAGCGTATATAGTGTGACCGCCCCAGTTAGTCCTTGTCAGATTGTCTATGTTCCGTACGTTATTGCTAGTGGTGGTTCCTTTCCTTATTCCTAGTGGTGCATTCTCTGACTCCTCGCCTGTTATCCGACTTAACTGCCTGACAGTTGTCGTGACCCAGCCTGCTTTCCGACCTACCCACTTGCCTGTGTGACCTCGACATTGCCTGCCTACCGTTCCTGCTTGATTGCTTGTGACCCCGACCCTGACTGGCTGACTGCTGAGCTATTATTGTATCACTCTGAACTTATTCTGAGTAAAGATCACCCTGTGTGGTGTCGTACATATCCTGTCTCCAGCGTTGTATGTCTGCACTTGGATCCATCCCAGAACCAGTCATTACATTCATGGTCAGCAATGTCAGTGCCACAGGCGTGTAGTCATTTAGAGTTTGGGGATATTTTGCTTTGGTAATGTGGGCACCACAATTGATTCCTTCCAAATTTGGGCTATTCTCTGCTGATTGACAGACATTTGAAAGATGGTGAGAAAATGCTGCAGAGTTGATATGCAGAGTGTTTTAGTTTGTGTCCCCCAATGAGATCAGGGCCAGGACCTTTCCTGACCTTGGTGTACTGAAGTGACTGGAGGCCGACTGCACAGTGGCATTGTCTGCAAATTTACACTTCAGCTCAGAATGTTGTTTGGAAAAGTCATGACCATCAAACCTTAAGTAGAACTTATTCAGTGCGTCTGAAAACTCAAAGTCAGATTTACTACTGCCAACAATGGCTGTTTTCTTGTCCCCCTGATTTTATAGTCCAGATATGGTGTTCCACATGGTGCTCCGCCTCATCTATCAGTTCTGAACCAGAAACCCATAAATAAATAAAATCCTTGAGTGCTCACAGTCTTCTTTACCACCCTCTGATTCAATCTCTGTGGAGCAGATCCAGATCCATGATTTGACTGCCCTTGATCACAGGATTAACATATATAATATCTTAATTTGGGTGATATTTTCCTTCAAGAGACTGAATCCTCTCTAAAATGACATCCGCATTATGTGTTCTTTTGGTTCAAAAGTTGGATGTAAAGATTCTCTCTTAGATTTCTCTTTGTTTCTCAATGAGCTGTAGGTCAGGAGGAGATCATTGTTTCTTTTTTAACATAAATAACTCCAAGTCTCATCCAAGGCCCACACACCCCAAAGGTTCAATTTGTTCCATTTCAAATGGTACTATATATGCAGCAAACAATCCATGCCTGCAATTTAACAAACCAAACCAAACAAAATGACCAGAAATATAGGCCATGAGCTTGATTGATTTTTTGGGAGATTGGATCTATATTGACTGTATCTCATGAGAACCATGTGTGGGCATTAAAGTTCAGAATGTTACTGATAAACGCTGAGCAGCACACAACTGGACCCTTCCATGGCAGATTATCACTGTCAACAACACTTGTTAATCCCTTTATACTGGTTTCCTACAAAGCCTGTTTCGTCTGAGTTATTCATTCTCCAGTTATTGACTTGGTCAACAGACGTACACTAGAGCCTAGTGGGCGTAAGTGGAGAGGAGCAGCTGGATATAAGAGTGCTAAGGCTGTGGAGTTCATGTGCATATGCTAGTTAGTCAGTCTGTCTGTTAATTTGTTTGTCTGTTTGTAGACTAGAGTTAGAGAATAGTTCGGCTCCAGGATGTTTAGATCACTGCTAAGTGTGCTTCTGACCTCTGCGGTCCTGGTCTGCGACACTGCCCCTGTGGTGAGTGTGTATGTGCACGTGTGTGTTTGTGTGTGTGTGTGTGTGTGTGTGTGTACACATTGAGACAACATTGCATTAAGGTGTACAAAAAGATTAAGTCTCAGAAAAAGGCAATGTCACAATACACAATAGTACAACAGGCAATCTGTGTCTGTGTGTTTCATGGACACCAAATGATGACTTTTCTATGATTTGTTTTCCTGTACTTTTCCAGTACTTTTTTCTTGAGTTTTTGTCCTGTAGTAGAACAATTCAAGTCTTCATCGTATTACGTAGAACTCAATGACAAAACTTAAACCTACCCAAGTCAAGTTAAGGAGGTTGTTAAAAAAGTAAAAATAAAAAATAATAATCAACTGATCACATGCTTGTTTTAGATGCTGAAACATTTATCTTTTACCTTGAACTATGAATTAACAGATGTTAGGTAATTGTAATTGAAAAATACTTTACAATTGAAGAACCCTAATAGAAGTACCTGAAAACTGTACTTGAGTAAACACCGAAGTAACAGCCCCAGCCCCAGGATGCAAAGATGTGAAAAGCCATAAATGTGGCATCCACAATTGCACATAATTTAGCATGACATGGTTGTTTACTTATGGCACAATTGGTTTAAAAGGAAATAATACTTTGAATTTTTATCTGTTATCGATTTCATCATTTTTTGTTGCAGAGTGGGTGGAAGCATTTATAATTTTTTCCTCCAGTTACTGTTAAAAGGGCTTGTTAACATTAAACTATGAGCTAGTTTGCAGCCAACAGTGCCACTTCCAAAGAAGAATGTTAAGACTACTAACAAGCCACTTTTTGATAAACAAATGTTTTACCCCCTCATTGTGACTAGATGCCTTTCAAGTTAAAAATGTCAAGCAAGACAAAGTTGTGCAAACTTGCATGCCAAAATAAAAAAATAAAAATAAAAGAATAATCCAAGCTAATCAGCCACATGGAGAATTTAAGTATCAACCTTTACGTGGAACAGTTCAATGACCTGTTTGCTATAGTAGAGTCACTTGGTTCACTCTACTTACAATACGGTTTTGCTCAGTTTAGCGTTGCACTGTACTGTAAAACAGAGTACAACAGATACAGACTACACCAGGGTCTGGGAATAATGGATTTCATATAATTTGCTTTGCTAATTAGTATTAAAAAATAAGACCATTACAGATGACAGATACTTCTGGAAAAAAGGTGATTACCTCTTTTGAAGGGGAAAACTGCATTTATTTATTTATTTATTTATTAATTTAGTCGGGACAGTGTATATTAATGAACATTACATTAAATATGCAGTGTAAATATACCAGATTTAGCAAGCATGCTAATTTCCATCCGTAGTCCCCAGGCATCAAACATCTAACAAGGCTGACATACAAGACATGAGAGGCATTTAGTGCAACTGTTTTTCACATCTTGATGCACAACATTTATCAACCATTGATAAGAAAATAATGATAGCACGATTTAAATTAGTCTGAAATTTGAATAATTTCAGAAAGTAATTTCACTGCATATTCTATGGACTTTTAAGGCAAACAACCTAAAAGTAACTAAATGCCATTACATTAAACTGCTGAGTTGTAGGAAATTGAGTACATTAATGATTACTATTTTAGATGGATAATCAGTAGCCTGTAATACATTGCATTTTGAAAGTAGACTTCCCGACCCGAAAAGAAATATATAAGAAAGGTTAACTAGGTACTATAGGTATAGGTATTTTTCTTTGAACAGATGCTATTGTTGTTCTGGCTAGTCAGCTTTGTAAAGTTTTGTAGTCAAAATGACTGAGCTTGATGGTGAGCTGGAGCTTGCTTCTCCGTCTGTTTGTTGTTGAGAGGAATATAGGCTGTATTAACCTGTATGATTGCAGTATGCAAGTATGGATACAGTATATGTATGTATATATTTGTGTGTACATATGTGTATATATGTCTTGTTACATTCTCTCAAACTGTTTTTTTTTGTTTATTTAATTATTTATTTTATTTTATTATTTGTCGTGTATAAATTGAATGTGGAAAGGGTAGGCATAATAAGCTAATTAGCTTCAGCCTATATTTTTTTTGGTTATTTACATATTTATTTTGCTATCCACTGATGTACATACTGTTTACAAGGGAACTGACCAAAAAATAAAAACATTGAAAGTGAAGTGAAGTGAAGTATCTTCATGTTCCATCTTCATGCACGCTGAGTCATGTTTGTGTCCCAGGAAAAGCACGGGGAGTCAGATACCAAGTGTCCCCTGATGGTGAAGATCCTGGATGCAGTGAAGGGAGCACCAGCTGCATCTGTGGCCCTGAAGTTGTCTCGCCAAGGGTCCAATGGAGAATGGCAACATGTTGCTAATGGGTAGGCATGAAAATACGTTACTTAGCATGTTTCTGTGTATTTATTTGTTCATTCAACAGGTGCATATACAGTATATTCAATAACAGAAATCTGTTTTTTATTTTTATTTTTGCACACCTGAGTAGAGTAGGTGACACAAGTGTATAGGAGAAGACTTGGTGTCCTACAAACTATATGGAGAAGCTCCCGCTGTCTGTTACTTGCAATTAGATCTTTTTTTTTTTTTTTTTTTGAGAAAATAAGTTTTTGGTCCTAAGACCAACAAAGGTAAAAGATTTTTGGACACAAATCTTAATAGATAATTTCAGACCAAACACAGAGAGACTAAATTAATATAATTTCCCTTGCTAAAGCTACCATGAAGAGTTCAGACTTGTGCCTCAGACTTAAAATCTGTTTTTCTATTTCTACACAAAGCTGTCAGCAAAGTCAAATAAGTCAAGCCAGCCAAGTAAGTATTTATGCACCCACTACCTGTGAAAGATACCTATCTACATACCTAAATCTACCTGTGACATTTGATTTCTCTTTGTTTTAGAGTGACAGATGTGACCGGAGAGGTCCATAATCTCATCACAGAGCAGGACTTCCCAGCAGGGGTCTACCGTGTTGAGTTTGATACCAAGGCCTACTGGAAGGCTGAAGGTTCCACACCATTCCATGAAGTATCTGAGGTAAGTGTTACAGAGGACCGTGTGCCATCAAAAAAAAAGAAAGAATTTCTTTATGGAAAAAAAAACATTTTTTAAGATAACAAAACTGATCTGATGATAATAATATATAATTTAAAATAAAAAAATGTCAGCATGAATAAATGTTATTCATTAAATATTTAAAAATATCAATGTAAAAAGAACATTAATGTATCTATTCATTAGTTTATGTATCTACTAGTTCCATTCCATCCATCCATCAACCACAATAGGCAGGACCTAGCCATAAATGTAGCTTTTGGTTGCTGGTGGTCAGTGGTTGAACTTAAATCAGTTGCTTCAGCCTATGTGAAGATGGCAGCCCTCAGTCCTGATCTTGATGTTGAGACTTTACATAATGTTTTAAACGAAATGCTTGCTGTATAAATGCAAAGGCTTCACTGAGGCAGATGGGCTGATATCAGTCCTCGGACCAAGTTAAGGTCTGTGTCCACTTTAAAGCATAATGGTCCTCATTTCCCTATCATACCAATTGGCTCTGACCAAAATTGCATCAATTACTTTGTTATACCTGTACTTAAGGATTGAGTTGGCTCGGGTTGCTAGTCTGCAATACCATCCTTCAGGGCAATAAGACAATAAGGCAATAATACGTTTTGATGCTAGTTTGGCCATTGCTTCATTACTTCCTTGTTTCTCTTTGCTGGCTGCTGGTTTGCATGCACTGGGAGAATGACCAGTTTGGTCATGCTGGTGTAGCTGGTCAGATGGTTTCAGACCAGCTTGGTCATGCTGGTGTAGCTGGTCAGATGGTTTCAGACCAGCTTGGTCATGCTGGTGTAGCTGGTCAGATGGTTTCAGACCAGCTTGGTCATGCTGGTGTAGCTGGTCAGATGGTTTCAGACCAGCTTGGTCATGCTGGTGTAGCTGGTCAGATGGTTTCAGACCAGCTTGGTCATGCTGGTGTAACTGGTCAGATGGTTTCAGACCAGCTTGGTCATGCTATAGAAAACAGAATGTATATCAGGGGTGTAGTGGTATAAGAGCGCACTGGAGCACCACTCTTGAAAATGCGCTAAAAGAAATGTATGAATACAAGCTTGTGATGTTTCCTTTACTAAACAATCGTAATAATTAATTTAGTGCGTTTCCCTGTGTTTGCCTACATTACGTCAGAGCAACAACCACTATTTTGACCCAAAACCACATCGCTGTCCATTCTGCATCTTCCTGTATGCCTTCACACTCTGATTCCGTCTGTTTTTAGCTCCTGCCAGTCTGTTGAGCTGATATTTTTCGCTTTGTCAATTTGCTGCATTCCTGTGATTTCTAAGAGCCAAAATAAACAGATTAATACCTATTGATATTATGGAATAACGGCAGCCTATCAATAGTTTCGTAAAAACATTGCTGCAAATGTAATAATGTGTGTGAAACCACTCTAAAATGTTGCTTGCGCTTAAACTTTCACGTTCCTTTACGTGCTGTATACAGCCTATTTCTCAAACATGCAGGATCAGGTTGTGGCTGCAGTGCGAGCCTTGTAGGACAGCTGTTTGTGAGTTTGTGTTCGTAAAATTGAAAATGGTGGACGAAATCTGACGTGTGCCAACTTTTGTGAGTTTTCAGGCATCCCAAGCACCTCAGAAAGGCAATGGAAAGTGGGAATAATAATAATAATAAACTGTATAAAAACAATAGGTTCCGTGCACTTTCGTGCTCGGGCCCTAAATATGTCTGAGCCCCCGTATAGTATTCCTCTTTAAGTCAAAGGTAAAGAAAAGTGGGTGACATGGTTAGAGGGACTATCAACTTGCCCCTAGTGGAGAATCAGCCTAGTGGGAAACCAGCCTATGTCCGAGAAGTGTTTGCTGTTCTACTGTCCCTGTTTGACCCGAGCATGTGGAAATAGTTCTCAGAACTTGGCCAAAAGTCATCTGTCTGTTTGGATAAATCTGCATCGACAACTAATAAATCGTAGCTCCAACTCTTCCTGTTCTCTTCCACACATTTTTGCACTTTGCCCTATTAAAGTGTAAATGTTTCGTTTTACTATTCTTTTATGTACAGTATTTAAAGGGACATGTTGTCTGATTAATTGTGTGTGTGTGTGTGTGTGTGTGTGCATAGGTGGTGTTTGAGGCCCATGCTGAAGGTCATCGTCACTACACCTTAGCCCTGCTGCTCAGTCCCTACTCCTACACCACCACTGCCGTCGTGGTCAACGCACATCAGTGATACGCACAATATATGTTTACACAATAAAGTGTAAGTATTGGGACAGTGAGCTAAAGTGACTCATTTACACCGTAGTAAGGATTTCACAACAAACGATGAGTAAAGGGAGTAACGGCCAGCAGTCTCAGCTGTCCTTGTGACTTCAGTTTGATGGTGCACTTACAGTGACTAACACGTGAAGAGTAGACTTTAAGACTTGAAAGTCAACTGAACAGTTCATTGTTTATATGAATTTGTATTGTTATGAAAATATTACTGTTACAGTCTTGTGCGTTTTCTGTTCTGCTGAGTGAAGCCAGTCTTTTTGCGTTATATTTGATTGTTAATATTTTCTCATTTTTCAACAGAATTTGTAACTTCTTAACTGGGTTAAAATTTTGCTAAACAGATATAATTATAATATATAATTATAACCATTTTAATATAATTAAAACCATTTTTAAAGGACAGCCAGTCTTTGATTATGGATTTTAACTGGTCTCAATTATTATCCATATCAAATTACAGCAAAACAATAAAAATAAAAGACTTTCTTATTAATCTTTAGCACACTGTCCCAATACATACAATACAGTAGTGACTATATATTACTTGAGTGTATACACACACCCAAAATACGCATTCTGGTCTTGCTTATTCTAATAAACCAACTAAACCGCTGAGTCATGCTCACTTATAAAGTTATATTAAGTTTATATAAAGTTATTGATAGAAATTTGAAAAAGGTAATGATGCATCTGTAACATATAAGTTACCTTTCCAACACTACTTTCACAGATTATTGTTCACAATACAATATCATTCTTTGGGATCCAATGTTTTGACGAGGTCAAGGTCATCAAGATGCAGATGTTTGGACAATTCTACCAGGAAAAAAAAGTGACACGTCAAGAGTTGTTTTCCAGAACATGGCAATGAAGTGTTTATTCATCTTCTGTTGACAAAAGGAAAAATACCTTTACAAAGTCTAACAGATCAACAACAGACTCAATTCTTTTTACTGGCTGTTACCAAAGATGAACTACTGGTATGGACGGTCATTATGTCAAACTTGCTCCACCTACGGTCCAACACCCGCAGTGTGTTCAGGATAGTATAACATATTGAACAGCACTGGCAGATAAGACGATATCTCCTTATTTCTCTTTGTGATATTAAGTGGAAAGTTTCTTCGTTTGTCCTTTAGCTATGCTAAAATAACTAAAGCCACAGGGACCCAGGTTAATGGTCCCATTCGGTTTGAATGAGGGATGCAAACAATGCTAGCATAACATGAATGAATGATGATGAAAGCTTTTCTATATAATTTCACAAGTGCCTGGTAAACAAAATAAGACTAATATTTTAATTTTACCAGTTGTGTTTGACTGTTCCACGTGACCAATTTATACCTGAATACTGAAAAACATTGAGTCTTGGAGAACACAACCCAGAGCTAATTCCCAAAAGATATAATAATTAGAGTATTAACAAGATAAATATCAAAAATGATCTTTGTAATTAATGTTTCAAATAATTCATCAAATTAATCTCAATATTGATTCTCATGGATCCCGACAGATGATATTTCCAATATTCACAAAAAAATCCTTTTTAAGGCATTTTTGCTTTAATAAATGGGACACAATGGGGTGGGACACGTAGAGAGAGGAAATGAGGGGAATGGAGCTGTGGCCCTGCTTCTGGAACAATCTCTTAGGCCACACTTTTATTACTACTACACTGTAGGTCAGCACAGAGCCCCCTCCACAGGGAGACAAGTGGCCTGACAACAGCTTCATATATTTACAGACCCAAACAAGGGCATTGTATTCTCCTATGTGGGGTTCTAAGCTAAAAACACATAGGACAAGAGAATCCTCCTGCTCACCAACACTGGCCATAGTAATATCCCAGAGAGCTAAATCCCTAACACCGCTGGAGAGGAGCTAATGGAAGCTGGGAGGTACACAGACAAGAAGAAGCAGAGCAGGAGATAGAAAGAAACAGAAAGGTGAAACTTGAGGGGGGCTGTAAAAACATGGATGAGAAGAACTGGACTTTGGCACCGTTCACTTCCAACAGAATGCCTGATTAATTAATGACTCTGGTTCCAGATACATAGACTGTAGGTTTTTTTTTATAATGGTTGGAGCTACATGGCCAAACAAAACCCAGACTTTAACCTGTGGTTCAGCTGCATCTGCTTTCAAGGAAATTACTGTAAACATCTACAGGCTGCTCACTGAATCAGCACTGCAAAGATTTTGGGAGAATGGTGACAGGCCAGGTTGGGATTTAACCAGCATGGCTTAAGGATTGCCTCTCACAGAGGCCTCGCAGTGCCAGCATGTAGAAACCCTGTCTCATTTTGACCGATTAGTCAATTTGAGACACATTTAGACCATAAACTTAACATCACTAGGAAGTACAATCGAAGAAAATTCCAGACATAAAATTCATAGGCAAATTAATAGCCTACGTACAGGAGAAATGTAACAGCTAACGACAGGTACAAAATAAAAAGCAAACAGTTTTCTTGCTATCTTTGCAGTGCTCAAAGCTTTAACAAATTAAAGTTTTCATGGCCCAAGTTTCAGACTGTGCCATTCAAGAACAGCATTAGCTTTAGCCATGAATAGCATCAGCTAAGGTTCTCTCATTCTGGCCCCTCTTAGTGCCTCGCAAGCTTATAAAGTTGGAATAACACCACAGTCCAGACACAGTCACAACGTCACACTGACCAGTCCAAACCGTGATCCCAATGCATCAGCGCATAGTTACAGTACGATGCTGAGCACGTGCTTTATTACATGCCTCCCCCGCAAAAAACAGGTGCGCGCACAAACACACATCTTAGACCTTTCGAAGTGCGTCTGGACACACCTCTGCTATAATCACAGACCCTCCCCGTGATATACACACAATATAAGGAAGAGGGACATTGTGAGCAACCTCTGCATTCAGCAGTGATGCACCTGTCTCTGCTCCTACTGAGGAGCTTCTCACTCTATTCAAACAGTGCACCTCAAAGAGAAAAATACACAAAAAAGGCTAAAAGATATACACATCTTTAAATGATACAATAAATTATGTTTGAACCCCCCCCTCAAAAAAAACAAAAAAACATCTGGTAAACAAAATAAATTAAGGCATGCAAAAGAATATGTTCAATGATGTTCAATTTGGGATATTTCTCTTTTTAGCCAAACATCCTGTTTGTTATAACATCTTCCTGTCAGGAAGAAAACACTCTTGTTAAATCCTCAGAAAGAAGGTAGCTGCCAAAAATAAAAATTCAAACCCACTGGAATATCACATAATACGCTCGAGCATTAAAAGGCCAATATTTACATATTTGTGTTCTGTGCTCGAACTTGAAGAGGCCAATATTTACATACATGTTCTGTTCATGCAGATTCAGCAGCAGTGCAGCGAAAAAGGAAAGCAAACACTCAGACAGGAGCTTCGTCAGAAAACATCCAGAAATCAAAGAAAATAAATACAATATATATATATAAAAAAAGTACAATGTAGAATACAAACATGTAAGTCACCTTTGCTTACGTCCAAAATTTCATCTCCAAAAATAAAAATAAAAAAATGATATGTATATTAAAAAAAATATATATAAAATGAGAGAAACTAGTCTGTTGGCTTCTAAGGTGACGGTGATACATCAGAAGTACTGCTGAGCTGAGCCCGGCTGAGCCGAGGGAGCCGTGGTTCTCATCCTGCTGAGCTGAGCCTGGCTGAGCCATGGTTCTCATCCTGCCACATTAAGGCGTTGCAGTAAACATCAGTGCTGAGATTGCTGCCCCTCCCTCTACCTAACCAAGTGTGACGTGAATTTTAGTAACTAAAGCCAGCAGGGACACATAGACATGCATGCAGCGACGTACGGTCCTTCAACTTACTCACCACTTAACTACAAGTCACTTACCTAGTCATACACACGAACAAGTGCTCATTATCACAAACACACACAGATCCAGACAGGATTACACACACATGCAAACAGATCCAGACAGAATCTTTCTCTCTCTCTCTCACACACACACACACACACACACAAACAGACAGAATCTGACACACGCACGAACGCACAGACGTCAACTTTAAAGAGACTGAACGTTTTTCCTCATGTTTGGATTTTTCTTCTTCTTCATAGTAAGGTTTCTTGGCAGCATTACATGGTGTGTCGTCAGTTCAGTTTCAGTTCAGTTCAGTTCAGTTCAGTAGTCTGCGATGGGGGCTAGCTCAGGGTGCAACTCCACAGTAATGTTCTTATACAAGCTGCTGAGGGAGATCTCCGGGCTGTAGTGGAGGTTGTTGAGGCCGTCCAGGTGCTGCCTCTCTTTCGAATACCTCAGCAGTTTATACCTGTGGGGCAAACCGACATTCAATCACTTAATCCAGCTCGGGAGTTAATTGATCCTACTACTGTCCTATGGCACTGAAAAGCTAGCTAGGTTTAAAGGAGAAGTCACTTATAAAACTAACTTCACGGTGTTGGTTACTCACCCCTATGTCAGTCTGTAAGTCTGCGTAATATTGACAGCGCTAGAAACTAATTCAACAGGCTGAGTCAGGGCCCATTGTTGTTGACTACATGCACTCGGCTGTGAGCAGGCATGAACACAAAACAAGGCTAAATACTGAAGGAAATACGCTTTTTGGACTCACTCTGCATGTTGTTTGTTGTCGTTTGGTGTTGTTTTGTTTGGTTCTGCAGTATGATTTTGGGATATTTGATGGCCATTTTGAACTCTGGACAAACTAACAATGGGTCCTGTAGCAGCCCATGGAATCAGCTTCTAACGCTGCCAATATTACGTGGCCTTTCTTCTATCTGGGTGAGGGGTTGGGATGTTTTAGACTCGCCACTGATATATAAGGTTGTCAATGGATTCCGCTAGTATATTATTTATATTATACTAGTAGTGTTAGTTAGAACTGGCTGATATGGTTCAATTAGATTTTTGGAGCCAATGGGAACTGGAGCAAAGGAGAGAAAGGGAGAGGATGTTTAGTGTGGATTTTTAGTAGTAGAATTATATAAAAAATACTAGGCTGAATTATCTCCATATTCACATTTTCATATCATCACTATATATATATATATATATACATATACATACAGTATATCACAATATATCAGAAAGTCAATATATAGCACTGGTGTTAGTAATATTATTAATGATAATAATTATATAGTTGAAGAAATTTTAAAACTTAAGGTTGTTCAAGAATTCAAATTAAGTTTTTTTTAAGTCATCTGTGAACCAGCCTGAGACAGTGGAATGCTGTGGGAATGTCAGGACTAGACAGTGGAATGCTGTGGGAATGTCAGGACTAGACAGTGGAATGCTGTGGGAATGTCAGGACTAGACAGTGGAATGCTGTGGGAATGTCAGGACTAGACAGACAAGCTTCAGGAACCGGAATCTATTGCCAATCTTAGTTTGCCACACATTCAATGCTTTGCTTAGGTTTTCTGAATTAAGAGTCCATCCTATATGCTAAAATCCTGTTTGGGTGGACTG
>OMKK01080421.1:2862-15211 GCA_900302305.1 Polymixia japonica | reverse complement strand
GGGGGAAGTTTAGCCTCGATTACAGCCAGCCTCCACTGCTCTGCCACCAGCTCTGCGGCTCACGGTCGCTGGCTCTCCCAAAAAAGCATCCAGGCTTACCTGTTCAGAGCGAAGGGAGAGAGGATGAGATGTGGACTGAGAAACAGAGACAGACAGACCGGCCGAGAGAGAGACAGAGAGAGAGGGAGAGAGAGAAAGAGAGAGAGAGACAGAGTGAGTGAGAGAGAGAGAGAGAAAGAGAGACGGAGAGAGAGAGAGACAGAGTGAGAGAGAGAGACAGAGAGAGCGGGAGAGAGAGAAAGAGAGAGAGAGAGAGTGAGAGTGAGAGAGAGAGAGAGAGAGAGAGAGAGAGAGAGAGAGACGTGGTCTCAGATGAGATCCATTCTGGAGCAGAAATAAACGTTTTTATTTATTTACGTGTTTATTTTTATGGCCACCATGGCTCATGTCTCTGTTTGTATTGTTGGTGATCTAGCAATTATTCTGCTGTTGTACTCATTGCATTTGTTCTGGATGAGATAATCAGCTCAATGCCTAAAATGTAAACGATCAATCATACGATCAACCTCAACCCTTCTCTGCGCTGTCTGCCCCCTGGTGGCAAATACAGGAACCGCAGCTCAACATGCCGTCAACGTCATTCTGTGATATTTTATCCTGAAGCCGGTGTTGTTCATGCTTGCTCCTCGGAGGCTGGAGCACACAGTCCGCTACAGAATCTGACAGGGATTCAGTGTGTTGCCCAAGGACACTTCAGCAGGACAGACGCTTGCTGTCACGGGGCCTGGACTGGGTTTTGCTCCATTGGCCTCTGGGCTATGGGCCCCTGTAGTGTGACAAAACCAGTAACGGCCATAAAACTCAGAGGCAGTGTCTCAGGGGGCCTATTCTTGTCTTTCCTTTAGTTTTTCCACTTGCTTTCCTGGCAACGTGTTGTTATTAAACCTCGTAACTCGCTGCACTGTCTTTTTTTCAACCTTCAGAATATTTGTAATTACTTTTAAAAGACGATGTTTGATAGTAAACCATTTTTGTGTACATGTCACGTGTCAAATAAATCAGGCTACTCGTACTCCAGGCAGGTATTCTAGATGCAGTGACAGCAGCTATACAGCTGTTGCAATTTCTGACAAATGCACTTTATTTAAAAGAATGATAAAAATCTGATTTAATTCTTATAACATACTGAACACATCACAAACATTCATGCCTACAATTTGGCAAGGAACCTCTGCTCATTGAATACAGTTCATCTAAATCTGAAAATCTAAAAACAACAGAAAATATCTCCAAAGTGCACTTTCTCAAAAATAAAGATCAATCAATGCTTTGATTGGTTGTTTGTGTCTTTCCTCTCCCTGAGTTAGAGTTGGCTCCTCCCACCTCCTCCTCCCTCCTTATATGACGTCCACCAGGGTGTGGGCGGCGCCCTCGATGGCCTGGCTCAGGATTGACAGGTGGTGGTGAACCTCGAGCCAGTCCCTTTCCAGTCCTGACGTCAGGGCCTTGAGGGAGGCGTCGTACAGCCCTGGGAACGTCAGCTGGCCAGCGGAATTGGAGGCCCAGATGACATGCCTGAGGAACGAGGAATCAAAGACAGATGAGATGTTTGATGGAGAAGAGGCTGGCAGACCTCGTATGTTGTTCTGGTCAACACTAACATTCACAGGTGCTGATGTGGTCTAATCATTATCTATTTTTTATATTTAAAGGTGAAATGTGTAGTATTTCCTACCCACTAGAGGGTGGTGGTGTATAATTTAATAGAGAGAGAGAAGGAGAGAGAGACAGAGAGAGAGAGAGACATATGGACAAAGTCATCCCATCAGTTGGAACATTGTCCTCTTACCTGAAGGCGTACTTATCTGGGAAAGCCAGAGGGTCCAAGAAGGCCCGGTCTAAAAGCATCAGCTGGTCGTTGATCCTACGGACCTTCAATGGTCTGATAGACAGAGAGACACACAGAGAGAGAGAGTCAGACACACAGAGAGAGAGAGGGAGAGTCAGAGAGACAGAGAGAGAGAGAGAGAGTGAAAGAGACAGAGAGAGAGACGGAGTCAGAGAGAGAGATTCAGACAGAGAGAGAGAGAGAGGAGGTTTGTTTGTCATGTTTTTTTGTGGGAGACCCCAGGGAGTGTGAGTGTGCATGTCTGTGCTTGGCTGTATGTGCGTATGTGTATTTGTCTCAGTGCCTACATGTCTGCTTGCTTGTCTGTGTGTGAGAGGGTGTATTTATAAATGTGTGTGTGTGTGTGTGTGTGTGTGTGTGTGCACGTGTTTGTGCATGTGTGTGTGTGAGCACTTACGTTTCATTTACCAGGTCTGACCTTTGAATCACCTGGTCCAAATGGGTGGCTGCCGAACGGAACCGGGCCACTGCTCGCTTTAGAGGTTCTGAAACGAATCAGAGATCCACTCTGAGGCCCTTTTACAGTGATGTCACCCTGTGACTGTCAGTATCAGCATCTTACCCACTGATATATACACAAGAAATAGATGCAGCCTCTGTTGCATTCTGGGTATGCAAGTCCCAAGAGCCTGTAGTCAGCTCAGCCAATCAGAAGTAATGTAACACTAACGTCAAGCCTGCAGTCAGCTCAGCCAATCAGAAGTAATGTAACACTAACGTCAAGGCTGTAGTCAGCTCAGCCAATCAGAAGTAATGTAATACTAACAGCAAGCCTGTAGTCAGCTCAGCCAATCAGAAGTAATATAACACTAAGTCAAGCCTGCAGTCAGCTCAGCCAATCAGAAGTTATATATTAAATGCAGACACAACTGACAACTGACTTGGTCCAAAATGGCAGCACACCAGTGAATAGTGGTCTACTGCCCCATTCTGAACCATTACATTATTTGACTGAGACAGTGAAACGTAAAAACCCAGTTATGATTTAATCAAAATATTAAAGCCAATACAATTTACAATTATAACCAAGGTGATTAATTCATTTATTTGCTCTTAATAGCATTACATTTGCATTGTTGTGTAATGAGTCTGGTCAATAATGCAAAATGTGTCTCCCTAACTCTGTGAAGACCTGGCTTCAGGGACGCACCTCGTCCTTTCCTTCCCTCTCTTACCCATGGAGATGTTTTGAGCTGCCAGAACATCTTGGAAGAGCTCCACTGTTGCATCCAGGTAGGCCTCCAGACCCTCGGCGTAGTCACTGCAGTTGAACGGCAACACAAGGCTATCAGCTAGTCGTATCAGGACGTTCCCCGCTGTCCTGGCAACGGCTTGGTGACTGGTGAACCCTGAGAGGAAGAGGAAGATGAAGAAGAGAGAGCTGTTAGAAACAGAGACAAAACAAGGAGAGAAGGAAAGGATGGAGAATCATAGTGAATTATAGAGACATAGAGATGTAGCCGAGTCCCACTGCACTACTGCTGCCCTTTGGCTCCAACCCCAAAAGGACTTAATAAAACTTAATAAAATAAAATAAAAATAAATAAATCTATTTTAGTCTCTTTTCAGCTGTCAGAAGTTAGAGGGAAGTTGGAGGAATTGTCTAGTAACTAGAGGGATGAGAGACATTAAACGTCATATATTTAACTTTTGTACTTAACCAAATAATTAAGTTAAAAGCCTTTTATTTATTTTATTGAAGGTCCGATGAAACCTGTTTGTCTAACTGACAACACAACAACGCTCCCTCGTCTTCCCACGACCGTCTCTCCAGTTAGTCTGTTGCCAGTTCAGTCAGTGTGTCTTCAGTGAATGAAAATGTCTGAGCTTGTCAATGTGGAGTTCACTCAACGCAGCTCCAAACGGTGGTTGTTCGGTAGAGAAACTGGCAACCACTGATCTAAGCTTGAGTGTAAACCGGTCGTTTGAGACTCATCTTTGGGTCATTAAAATGTTTTCAGTTGAATAAGTGAACACAAGCACCCTCTAGTGGGCAGAAGATATTACAGCCATTTTCTTGTAGGCCTAACAGAAAAGAGGCTGTACAAGAAGTTCAACACAAGCAAGCATTAAATGTGAAAGTGAGAGAGTTGGCACTTCTTACCAGGGTCAATGTACTTCGAGGCGTACTCAAAGGTGTCGTATGCAGTGTGGTATGCAGGGTAAATCCGAGCCTTTGTTTTGGTCTGTAAGTATGAATGATGAGAATTAAATGACTGGTCAGGCCTAGGGGGTTAAACGTGTAACTTTGGTCTGTCGTCTTTCTCTGATGCATGCCATTCACTCCTTGTATGGAAGAGGATATGATGATAAAGTGCATGACATGATCTTTTTGAATTGTTAGGATGCGAATTGAACAAATGACTCTGTCAGTGGTAATGCAAAGCTCTACCAATTGAGCCTCACAGGGAATGGAACCCTTAACCCTGGCAGTGTTAGTGCCACGCATTATCCATCTGGACAAACAGGACCGCAGAATAACAGGTGAACCGTTTATAAATTCAGAAGTGGACTGTCACTGTACTGAAAAGGTCTTAAGTCTGTTCTTTGAGTAAGGGCGATTTACCACTGAGCAAGGCAGCATTAAACTGTGATGTCTTCACCTGCACATTGAGAGAAAAAGACAAATGGCTATCTTACCCGGTCATATGTATAACTGATGTCCATCGAGGTGATCCCCAGGTAATGCACGAAGGCAGCGTAATCGCTACCCGCGCCTGTCAGGAATCCCACCCTGTAAACAGAAAAATATCAGACGTCACGTTAAAAAGCTGTCACCAGGGCCTATAGTGCAGCCAAAATATTTAACGGGACAAATTTACACAAAGACTTTCACAAATCAAAAAACCGCAGAACATCGGATGATTAAACCACTTAGGAAAGGCAGTTGCTGTCATGGTTTTGCCCTGCGTGGCTTTTAGTTGTTCTGAGTATCCTTGGTTGGTTATAGTTAAGTTTTGGTTCCTGTTTTGTTTCTGCCCTGCGTGGTTTTTAGTTCATTTTGTTATCTGGTTACATTTCTGTATGTCCTGGTCTTCTGTCTTGTTCTCTTATTTTGATGTTGTCTGTTCAGTTATCTAGGTTTTGTATTTCTATGTGTATTAGGTTCCCTGTTCTGTTTCCTTTAGTTCTACGTCCTGTTGTATTCTCTGTCTAGTCTTAGTCTGCCCAGGTGTGTGTCATTTGTAATCACCTTGTCTATATCTGTCTTGTCTCCCCAGTTAGTCTTTGTTGGTTCATTGTCTTATGTAGGCTGTGCTTCTGAGATGTGTCTTCTGTCGGTAGGTGTTCCTTATTGTATTGCGTTTTGTAGATGTGTTTCCTAGTTCTAGTCCTAGCTTCTCTGTGTTTTTGAATAAAGTCCCTTTTGGGTTTTTTGGATACTCACTGCCTGAGTCCTGCATTTGGATCCTCCCCTACCTGCACACGTAACATTGTCATCTTGGCAATACCCGCATTTTCAAATACAACTATCTTGTGGAGGATACTTTTTTGTTTATTTTAAAATTAATATATATATATTTAATTTCTATATTCCCTTTTATATTCTAGATGTGCTGTCTTTGTCCTCCTTGTGTGAGCAAGCACCAAGCCTTGTATGTATGACGTAGGCTACTGATTCTGATTCTGGTCACACCTGTCGAAGTACCCTCGAGCAAGATATTTGGAAGGGGAAGTTCACTTTCTAATACTTCTGGGCTCATTTTCACACCTATACCCAGGCCTTTGTATGAACCCAGGCTGCCAGTATCTCGTGCCCCTTCCGCTACCTCTGTCTCCGCAGGTTAAATGTCTCTCTTCTCAACCCTGGTGCGAGGCTAGATCTCTGGACCCGATTTCCTGTCCTCTGGAATCGGTCCTCACTTTTCTCCAGTCGCTTTCTCGACTGTGACATTTTATGCATCGGCTGCTTCTGCCTGTCGCCAGGGTTTTTGGCCATGAGCCTCTCTTCAGTCACCCTCTGGTTAAGCGCTTCCTGCAGGGCTAGAGGTGCATTAAACCGGTCACACGCAGTCTGACACCACAATGGGATCTCCGCTTGGTGCTGCATCGCCTTGTGAAGGATCCTTTTCAGCCTCTGGACCAGGTTCCTTTTGAATAGGTTCTTTGAAGACAGCCTCTCTGCTGGCCCTCTCTCCTGCTAGCTGTGCGCTCTGTCAGTCGTCCTTATCAAGCAGGACTCCTGCTATTGAAGCAGGACTCCTACATACCCAATGTGCAATACTGTTGTATACACTCCTCACTTTTACTTTTACACCTAAATCCTCATTTTCATATACAGTATGTATATAGTTTTATTTATATGATATCATTCCATCTTAACTTTTTATCTTATCTTCTATATTTTATGACTAGTGCTCTTATTGCTCAGCTTACCAGTTTCTCTCGTCCAACATATTTCATTGTACCATTGACCCTCCTACATATGACTAATAAATAAAAAACCTGGAACTTGAACTAGCCATTAAGATGGTGGCAGCGCTAGCCTCAGGCCTAACCCTGCTTTTATCCCCAAGAACATCAGGAGCTCTTTCCGCTCCAGAGATATTGTTCTTAAGGCGTTCTATCTTCTATCTAGAGCGTGCATCTGCTCTCTATCTATCTGAGGCTCAGGGCTGACATCACACCCACTCGGCAGCTGCTGGTGTGTTGAGGTGAGTCGGCCAGAGGCCGGGCTCTGTCAGAACAACGTCTGTCCCGTTGGCTGTGCGAGGGGATCGCTCGCTGTCACACCCGAGCCGGACAGACCCCAGCGGTCGGTATCGGAGCCCACGCCACGCGTGGACTATCTGCCTCCTCTGCTCTTTGTAGAGGAGTCCCAGCGGTTTGCGCAGCAGCTTCCTGGTCTTCATTATGACCATTTATCAAGTAATATCTGCTGGACGTGTCAGAGACTTGGGATCAAACTCTCACTCTGTCCTCAACTCGGGAGCTCCCCCCTCATCACTCGAACTCTCGCTGGGATGAAATGCCTCCCGGCTCTGCCTCCAGCCGGGATTATCTATGCGCTTTTACACACTGAAACGTCCTGTTTTCTCCTCTTGGGGTTATAATCCCTAACTCCCACGAGGCGTCTCCAGGCATTTTTTATATTCCCCTGTTACTTGTTTCTCCCTTCTTAGGAGAGATGACGTGTGATATTGCCTTTAGGACTATCTGGTTTCAGCTTAGCCTCCTTCATAGGTTTTTCAGGTCAGCCATTGTCGTTCTGTCCTTGTCGTCCGTTCTGGTGTGTTTTGTGGGGTTTTTTTTTTTTTTTTTAACCTTCAGAAGTTTATATTATAACCTTTTTTTTAATAAGTGGATCTTTTAAACCTTTTGGGTATTATTTTTTGGAAGATTTTCTTCAGGGGAAACATAATTTTGAGTGCATTTTATATCATTTCAAAAAACGAGCATTTTCATGGAAAACCCCTTTGGGGTTATAGGCGCCTTGCTAAAGGGCACCTCAACAGCAGTTGGTCAGAAAGGTCAATACTTAGGAATGGTTCCGTAGGTCGGACTGGTTCTGTTGGAGAATTGGATCCAGTTGTCGTAGACAGATGTGGAGTCCAGTCCAGGTGCCTTGACCTGGAGGTCAAACACACTTTTATCTGACAATAACCCAGGAGGTTTTTGGTCAGTTTGAATCAATCCTAGAGACACAGTGTGCTAACCTGAAAGGTGTATTCTTTTTTTTTTCTTAAGTTGGGATTTGATGTAAAAACTAAAACATTCCACACATTGTTTTACGTTTACATTTTTTACGCATTCATACAGTGAGTTTATCCCACATCTATCTGACATTAGTACTGCTGTCAACTTGTTCATTAACAATACACAGTAAAACCAAATCATATTTTATTTTAAGTACCTGTCAACCAGGTCAGACCATTCCTCGTAACGTTTAAAAAGAGCAAAACGGAATTTTTCCAAACAAATTCTCAGTTGAGTATAGTTCAGCAAGCATGCATTAAAAAGTTCAGTTGTTGCTGTTGGTAACGTTTGGCAACTAGGTTGGGTGTAAGTATGTCCTGCGACCCAGAAACCCAGGAGGAACACCGTACTGACCTGACAGGTGTGTTGGGTTTAAGGCCTCACCTGTTTAGCAGCTTTGAAGATGACATTTTGGACCGAGGGCATCCCAGAAGCCCTGAGGGTGGCGTTGGCTAAAGAGTGGAACGAACGTCAGTTTTCAGGGTTATGATCAGTAATAGTTTGTAGGCTGTGATGTCATGGTAAATAAAAAAAGTGAGTAAACTATGACCTTCAGTCAGTAATCACCATAAAGCGACCAACCACCAATATATAGACAAAATCAATTATAGCCCCAGAAACACACACATTTATTTAGAATTCCCTTTATTGTCATTGCACAGTTTCAAGTACAACAAAATGGCTTCTCTGCATTTGACCCATCCTATACACACTAGGAGTGCCTGGGGACCAACTCCCTACTTTTTTGCCAGTGCCTTGCTCAGGGTCACTGACAGGAGTATCAACCCTAACATGCATGTCTTTGATGGTGGGAGGAATCCGGAGCACCGGGAGGAAACCCCACGCAAACACCACACAGAAGGGACTTGGGAGGACCTTCTTGCTGTGAGGCAACAGTGCTGACCACTGAGCCACCTTGTAAAGGTGCTCTTGTCCCTTAAAATATCCTATAACTTACATCAGTTTGTTACTACTAACTTTGATGAATACTTTAGGTTTATGCCACTATACAAATAAGGGGTGGGTTTACCCTCCAGTACAGCCCTGTTTGTAGCTCTGCAAGAAGTCCACTAGCTACTGCTAGCTAGCTAAAAATGACACGCCTAACCTTTTAGTTACTAACTGATGTCGTATACAGGACAGGAAGTTGTGGAGGCGGGACGACAGACGAGGCGACTCTGTCTCTATTCTTTCACCAAGCTGCTAGCATTAAACTCAACTTCCACATATCTTTATTCTTAACAGTTTAGGTTTATACTTTTCACTGGCAGGTAGGGAGGGGAAAGTTGTTCTTACCAAATACAGATATATCCACATTGATATAAGCGACAGTGCGTTCACTGAGCTTGGCAGAGTATTGCTGAGGAGAGCAGAGAAAGAGTTCGTTAAATGTCAGTATGTCCAAATATATTATGATTTATTAGAATTATATTTAAACATTGCTTGTTGTTGTGTCTTGTCAGTTGTGCATTTGTTAAAATCACCTCAGCGTATTCTGCAGACCCAATCAGACCAAACTCCTCTGCTCCCCAGCTTCCAAAGATGATGGACCTGCGAGGCCTCCAGCTGCCTGTCACAGAGAGGGATGTACACTAGATTACCTCCAGTCAGACAGCCAGTCAATCAGTCAACCAGTCAGTCAGTCTTCCTCACCTTGCTTGACCATCCCTCCCAGCACCCTGGTCACCTCCAACATGACAGACGTCCCACTGCTGGGGTCGATGGCACCATGGACCCAGCTGTCCCTGTGGTTCCCGTAGATCACATATCTGTCTATGAACCAAGACACACACACACACACACACACACATTTATTACCATTCATAAGCTTTATCTCTTTGCTGTACCTATATTGTCTACTGCAACAATGTTTTTATCCCCATGGTGATGGATATAGTTCATTTGATCTTGTTGTTGGGGGGTTTGGGCATCAGCTGTAGGCAGAAAAACAGCAGGGGCTCAGCTGGAATAGCCTGACTAATATGTACAGCAACATTGTGTTTGACCTCCACACAGCGCGCACACACACACACACACACACAGTATTCTTAATAGTTATAATACTGCAAATGCAAGGGCTTTCATCAGTGGATCATAGGCTCAGTCACCATTTTGTTACCTCACTCAGTGATAGATAGTGACTTAACAGACATTTATTTAAATGAAAATCTTCGGAGATCTTTTGAGATTGCTTTGAGATTTGAGATTTCACATCTCACCTGGCTCCACGCTGCCTCGGATGACCCCCATCACGTTGGAAGAGTTCTTTATCTCTCCTCGGTTGAAGATGTCCAGCTTCACGTCACTGAATCAGAGGGTTACATTCAGAGCTACAGTCTGCAACTGGAGCAAATGTCGAAGTCCTACTGTTTATGCAGCTCGCTAAAGGATCACTAACTAGTTGGTTGAGAGACATTGAATTTGCCTTTTACAAAATACAATAAACATTGTTTGTTTGTTGTATGTTTGTTTGTTTGCATAGGTTTGCTATTTTTGAAGTTACCATCAGTGAAATGATATCCTGTATTTGTCGCCATGATGCCAGACTTGATAAATAGTTATTAATGTATTGGTTTGTGGAAGTTTGGGACAGTTACCTGTTGCGGAAGCTAGATGTGGGTTTGAAACCCGGTCCCCCAAAGTTGTATGTGCAGTTGAAAGCTCCCTGCCACTCTTGCGCTGGCGCTGGCTCTCCGCCCAGTTGGCTGTGAAGACCAATCAAAAACAGCAGAATTAATTTGTTTTTATCACATTTTTTTGGGGGGGGGTCATGCCAATTCAACACATAGGGTTGTGCTTCACGAACCAGATCAATGCGTAGGCGTCTTCAAATCCAATTGGTTGAATTGGAATGGGTGGAACCCCTGTAATATTCTCTACTGGAATTCTATATGTTTCCTCTGCAAGTTAAGAAAAAACATTAACTCATTAATTATAATATCCACCACTTATTTTTAAGTAGGATACACTGTTTGTGAATTTATACAGTGGTAGTCATTGTAAAAGTGCCATTTCAAATTCAAATTTTAAAATTCTATTTCTTTACTTCTTTTAAAATGTTGTATTTTACTTGATTTTATGCATTCTATGTATTCTATTTTTAACTTTATTTTCAGTATTATTTTGTTATTAGTATTCAGTGGGTTCTAAGTTTTAAAAGTTCTGGGAACTTTTACGACTCTGGGAGTTGAGAGTATTTTGGGAAGCTGGGTTTTCCGTAAAATAGATTTATTTATCTTCTCTTATTTTCATCAAGTGGATTTTAATTTCCATCTTATGTTACATTAATTATGGCATTCTATCCCTGTTTTTATGTTCATATATTTTCATGTGAAGCACTCGTTCCATGTAACGTTTTTATTTATAAATCCTCTAGGGGGCGGAGTCAGGGTGTGTCACACCTGCGCCTGTAGAATGGCTCAATCTGCACGTTCCTCTTCCGTTGTTGCCGTTGGTTACCTTTGGCAGCCAGGTAGGGCGTAAGCATGTCTCCGTAGTGGGTGTTAAAGGAACCTCTCTCCACGCCAGAGGGGGGCATGTACCAGGAGTGAGGGAAGGTCTCGTTGTCAGACATCAGACCGTCGTTGATGTCCAAAGGGTCTGTGTACACAAGCACACCTAGGACACCGTAGGGCGCTGCGTTGATGGCCTGGATGACACAGAACATGATGTGCCCTTTGGAGAATGCTTTTACAGATCAACCTATTATGAATAATATTTCATTATTAATATTTATTTATTATTAACCTTTTATTTTCCAGCAACACCCTGACACTTATTCTTATTTCTCGTCTGTAAATTGTACTTCCTCTCTCTTTTTTCAGTTTTTAATATTAACGTACAAATAAACAAAACCTGAACCTAAACAAATAAATGGTGTGTGTGTGTGTGCGCGCGCGTATGTGTGTGCGTGCGCGTGTGTGTGTGTCTGTGTGTGTGTGTGTGTGTGTGTGTGCCCTCACCTTCGCAGCTCTTCCTGCTCCTCCATATCTTGTGATAGCGATGGTTCCTCTTAAGTCCACTGTCTGGTTCAACAGCTTGTAGTCACTTGGTTTCCCCTGGTTGGCGTACACCAGTTTTCCCTGAAAGCATTATTCAAGTGAACACTCTGTCGGTAAAGTCTCAGGCGAGCCGAGACTAGAGAGGGTACAGGAGACGCAGGAGAGAAAGCTGGTGAGATTTAGATAGATAAATAAATTCTTTATTGTCCTTTTTTTGTTGCCACAGTCTGTACAGAGCCTCAGATAAGTACATAGATACATAAATACAGAATACATCCACATTTCTACACACATACCCGTATACATAACACATATACACATGACAGCTACTGTGGTATTTTCTTTAGTGATGCTATCACAGGCTAACCTGACACGCCAGATGGTTTGTTACATAGAAACATCTGAGAAGTCTTCACTGGAAAATACTTGGCAGGTGATTGGATGAACCATCTGTCTATCACCGTCTATCACGGGCTAAACCACGCCCGTAGTTGCCAGTAGTTCCTCATAGGACGCTGATTGGTCCGAAAAAAACTGAGTTCGGCCACAATCGAATTAGCACGTGGATTCTCGCGATTGCGATTCTCGCGTGAACTCGTGATCTCGCGAATCCAGCTGCCTCGCAAGTTAAATGGCAGAGGGGACAAAACTCCTGCCTTAACGTGCCCGTTTCCACGACAGGGATCTGTATCTGCGACCAGATGGGAGCAGCATGAAGGATGAGTAGAGAGGGGGGGGGGGG
>OMKK01080400.1:3832-14272 GCA_900302305.1 Polymixia japonica | reverse complement strand
CGAACCCAGGAGCTTCTTGCTGTGAGGCGACAGTGCTAACCACTGCACCACCGTCCTGCCCACCTTTAAGAGGTGGCTCACCTGGCAGTGCATGTGCCACTCATCAAAGCTAAGTCCTTACAGCCTGTGTTTGAATCCAGCCTGGACTCTTTATATATAACCTTTATTTAACCAGGAAATTCACATTGAGATTAAAAATCTCTTTTTCAAGAGAGACCTGGCCAAGACAGGCAGCAACACAAAGGAATACATAGTTTCAGACAAAACAGCAACTACAACAATACAACAACAGGTAACTTAGCAGGGCAAATTAAAGCATCGACAGACTATTGAGTCAGCTTCTAAGCCCTTCATATGACTTTTAAAAGCATCAAGAGAAATGCACTCCTTGAGTTTCAGGTCATTTTGCAGCATGTTCCAAGCAGAAGGAGCAGAATATCTAAAAGCCATTTTTCCCATTTCTGTACGAACATTGGGAACAGACAACAGGTACAGATTTTGAGAACATAAAGAATAATTCCCAACACTTTTCTGCAAAATATAAATACACAGATAAGAGGGAAGAAGACAAAGAATTGCCTTGTAAATAAGGATGTACCAATGCATAAGTCTGCGGGTGGCCAGGGCAGACCAGCCAACCCGAGCATACAGGCCTTACAGTTAGTAATAAATCTCAAAGATAAACAGTGTGGATCGTGTGGAGACAGTGAGAGGATGCATGCATGTACAAAACATCACCATAATCAAGCACAGGCATAAAAGTGGCACTAACAAGTCTTTTTTTAGCCTCAAATGAAAAGCATGATTTGTTTCTAAAGAAAAAACACAATTTCAGCTTCAGTTTCTTCACAAGGTGCTGAATATGTGGTTTAAAGGAGAGAGAGTCATCAAGAAGGATACCTAGGTACTTGTATGAAGAAACAACCTCAATCTCCTTACCCTGACGAGTAACGATAGATAATAGATAGCGGCTTTGTTCTTGAATTTGTGAACACCATAAGTTTTGTTTTTTCAGAATTTAGAACAAGTTTCAGTTGATGCAGTGTATTTTGTACAACATCAAAAGCCAATTGCAAATTCCAAAAAGCTTCTACAAGATTTGCTGCACAACAATAAATAACGGTATCGTCAGCATAGAAATGAAAATCTGCATTTGACACATTTTGATCCAAGCAATTGATATAAATAGTAAATAAGAGGGGGCCCAGCACTGAACCTTGGGGCACCCCCTTACAGATAGGTAGCACATCAGATGAGAGCCCATCAAATCTAGTACACTGGGTTCTATCAGAAAGATTTTGTAAACCATGCAACGGCTTGTTCAGAGAGACCTATGTTAAACAATCTCTGTTTCAAAATGGCGTGGTCAACTGTATCAAATGCTTTAGAAAGGTCAATAAAAATTTGAAATTTGAACAGTGATTGTTCTTGAACACATCCAGACTGGAGTTACTCAACAACGTGAAACGTAAAATCCACTCTGCTCCCCCATTATTTTTTAAAAACTTTGGGCAGTTTATATATCAGCAATGTCTTTGGCAGAGATCCATGAGTTGTATTTGTCGTTCCAACCCACCCACTTGACCATGTAGTAAGTCTTTCCTTTCCACACTTTCTTATCCAAGATTTGTTCTATATGAAATAATGGGTCTTTAGCCAGGGTTACATTTTGCAATCCTGGCCCGTAAAAACTCCCCACGATAGGATCACCGTTGTATTCTTTTAATTTGTACGCTGGAGGGGTCCTTGACAGGTATTCAGAAACCGTAAAAAGTTCAGCCATGAAAGTCTGTTCATATTCTTTATCAAATATCCCCCGGAGTTTAGCTCACAATGTCCCCTGGTTTGAACTTAAAACTGATGCTTTTATCCTGCAGAGGAAATGTCCTGTACAGGTTCTGAAATACTTGTAAACTTGTGCCAGGTGTAACTTGAACCGGTTTCATACAAATACTTTATCTCAGAGTGTTTTTTGCTGTAAAGTATCACCACATGCATGTCTTGAGCATGCGATTAAACCTCTCGATTACCGAAGCTTTCAAATCACTCCCTGTGGTGGAATGATTGATGTTGTGACATTTCAGTAGCTTTTTAAACACATGATTCTTTTCCAGCATCAGTCTGCAGCTTTTTATTGATTTCACTCTCCTCGAGAATGGAGCTAAACGCACCGCTTACTGTTCTTTAAAACTCTGACATAGGCCTTTTTAGAAAACACATCTATGACAGCTAACATACTGTATACCGATTGCCATCAGCTATCGCCTGCACATCACAGAGATCTGCTTGAAATTGATACAATGGTCTGGGAGCAAATACTTTATTCCTGGGAAAGTTTTTCCTAGCCGCATTCCTAGGCATAAAGTGTATGCCTCTTGTCCCAATAACCATGTTTTTATCTCTTCTATTTTAGCACTTTTTCCCATTTCATCCCTAATAGCTCTCTGGAGTCCATAGGAACCCAGATAAATTCCGGGTATTGTTCCTTTCAGACCACAATATGCGGCCTGAAAAGGCCAAAAGGCTCATTCTTCCATGGTGTACAATGGTACATAGTTTGAGTGCTTGTCTTTGATAAATCTGAACCCCATTCTTAAGATTAACATTTTTAACTTTCTAATAAAACACTCTCGTTTTCGTATTAATTTTTTTGTATCTCACCCCGGCGATTGCTACAGCCCCGTAGAATTAACATGAACATGTGAACATGCCATTGTGTGGCGACTCTCTCTGAGCTAAGCAGCTACTGCTAACTAGCCACATGCTAATACCTCTCTCCAACTATAGCAGCCCCACGTTATAGCACAGGATAGAGAAGAGTGTGTCTGTGTGTTTTATTGTTTTAATGTTTCTAATGTATTTTGTACAGAATTCTGTACACTTTGTTGTGATCAAGTTCATGCTTGTTGCCGTGCACACGCATTCCGGAGGTGACGTGATACAAGGTTACGTGATCCGTATATGTCACCTCCGGAATGCTCGCCCCCGTATACGCGTGCACGTACGAGGACGCGCATGGTTGGGGGAGTGACAGGGGTTGATGGATTGGGGGCAGGGCTTATGAGTAATAAAACTGTCAAGGGGCGGGATTAGGGGTGTGGTTTGAGTTTGATGAAAGGGGACCATTACTTCTCTCACCAGGGGGAAGTAGCCAACTAGCCTGGTTAAATAAGAATGTATTTCTGGTTAACTATCCCGGTTGTATGAGGATAACATTTGGCTACAAACCCTGGTTCAGATAAGGGGAAAGCATAAAACTGAATTTATTAAAAATCAATACCCAGTACAGCATATGCGTAGCATCACTACATAAAACCATGTATAGGTTTTGAGTAACTTAAAAGAGAACACCGAGTTCCCCTGGAGAGTTCCACAGAGCAGGTGCCCTGATGGCAAAGGCCCGGTCTGCTTTAGTAAGGGGATGTTTGGGGATGAGCAGGATGACTCAGGCCACTGGCAGGCCCAGCGATCTGAGGTTCCACTCAGGCTCATGAGGGGTTAAAAGGTCAGAGATTTAACTGGGAGCCAAACCTATTTGTACTTTAAAAGCGAGCATTATATTTTTGAAGTCAATAACAAACAGTTAATCAGTGATGTGATGCCAGAATTGGGCTGGGGTGATTTCTTCTGCTAGTACCCGTTAAGAGTCTGGCAGCTGCATTCTGTACAGGTTGGAGGCATTGGATAGACTTTTGACTTAGGCAGGAGTAGAGAGAGTTGCAGTAGTCTAGTCGAGATTATATGAAAGACTGAAAGAGTTTTCTCAGATTGCTGAGTGATAAACTTGGGTGTCTTCACCTGGACATCAAAGGTGAGTTCAGCAACAAAAATGAATAATACAATTCTGGCAGCTGGCATTGTATTAGATGATAGAGTGCAGAGTCCATTTTGAATCAGATCTATTGTACTATACTGTAGGTGCAAAAGCACTAGTTCTGATTTGTCTTCATTAAGGGCTACACAAATAAACTTAACTTGACTTTACATAGAAGCATGGATACAGGTTGTGTTTTTAGCAGGCATTCAATTTGTTGGCAGATGCTTTTCCATATGATTAGAGTGCATTTATGTATAGAACCTTTATAGCTAGATGGAGTGTATCTGACTGTCTGAGCAAGCAAGTTGAATTTTAAAATGAGAGTACATAGGTGTTCAGATTGGAAGCTCTTCATCATCCTTGTCAGTAATTACCTGCGGGGTTCCTCAAGGTTCAATTTTAGTTCCTATTCTGTTTTCTATTTAAATGCTCCCTCTTGGCAACAATATCTACAGACACTTAGACTCTTTCCACTGCTATGCAGATAATACACAGCTAGTCTTGGTATCCAGAGACCCATATAGTCTAGCCTATCTAGAATAAAGTGTTGGATGTCCCAAAATATTCTACAACTTAATCACATTAGAGTCTCAAAGGGCTTTACAAGCCCACAACTAACAGGAATTCCAGGATGGTCAGGTGTGCAATAGGTGCAGAGTGGGCAATTTATAATCAAGGTACAAATGGGATGGTAACAAAATGTACAAATGGATCAATGGGGCAATAGTAAAAAACTAAGGAAGTGAGAATCTCTGGCTGGGCCGACAGTCTCCAGGACGTCTGCTTAGCCAAGCCAGTACAGTCCCACTCATCGCCCCAACAACAATCACGACAGCTGTGGCACACCTCCCTAAGGAGGAAGAGAAGGAACCCCACTCAGAGGCACAGTAGAGACATTAATGTGCAGCAATCTGGTTTCTGCAGACCTGGAAAGACAGAGAAAGAGAGACCCATACACAGCAGACCATCCAGACACTAGCCCACTCACACAGACAGAAACAAGAGATAGAGGTTAATCATATAACCCATGCATATAGCAGGGTACAATCCCATCGACAGGTACCCAATCCTATGCAAACTAGGAGGTTGACCTAGTTTTAATAAGAGACTGTTCCTCCCGGATTAGACGAGATAGGGTTGACTGACTATGTCATGGAATTAGCCAGTGCTAACTGTGAAGACTAGCCTCACTTACACTACACTTACCAAAGCAGAGAGTGGATACCCAGGTTGGTCACCAACAAGATATCCGTGATGTATCTGCGATCAGGTCATTCTAAATCCAGCTAGCCCTGCTGGCTCCTTTCTGGCAGTACCTTGGAAAGCCAACGGTCAGCTCCGCAGTCAAGCTACACTGGACATTAGTCAATGGTGTTGTCTAACTGTAGCAAACTCCTAACCATATCGCCCACAAGATACCAAAATTTGAAGAGATTGTCATTCCCAGGTAAGATGGGAGTGACTGGATGCTACAGTCAGCCAATGCTAACTAGGTGGCTAACCTAACTTTAAGGGTAGGCTAAGTTACTCATGAACTAGACAAAGTGTGTCTTGTGTTGTTGCAGATAACACGCTTTCCAAGCTTTCTACAGAAGAACCAACTTCACAAGAACCTGAGCATGGAAAACACATTTTTGACCGTTTGAGACGCCATGTGCACCTGCGCTCACGCGATCATTAATAATTAACATGTTCATTTTCCAAGCTGTTTCAACCATTAATAGACTGACAGTTCTACATTATAGAATATAGCACTGTTTGTACTTCCTGCAAAATTTGTATTTATGAATTGACATTAACAATTGTTTAGAATCTCATAAGATAAGAAGTAGTTTTGTTCAGTAGTGTTGGACAAGGATGCATCATTCACCAATGAAGCCTGGGACTTTTCATTCATTCTAGTTGGCCAAGTCACCGTCTGATGCATCCTCAATATTTTGGGTTGGTAAGTAAATTATACCATACAGAGGACATACAGTAAGAATGTAGAAGAACATATATTGTGGAAAGACCTATAGTCAAGTAATTTGCTTGTTACTCCTTTGGCCTGTAATTGTTAGTACAGTTTGGTTTCTGAACTGCTAAGTGGACTGTTTCAAGACAGAGGGCCAGGCATCTCATTAGTCTGTTGCTGTTCAGACATCATTTGGTAAGATACTATGGGCTAAGTTCTGTGTAAATACAATTTTAGGGTGATGTAGGTGTAATGTAGATAAGCATAGATCTGATTGAGAGTGGGTGAGGACTGAGTAGGTTTGGGGAGACTGGATTTTACTACTAAGCCTTTTGGAAATGTTAAATTGGCAATGACGCTAATTCAATGAAACATATGTGATGTATTGGTGAATTTACAGAATGGATGAAAATACTTTGCACTCAACAACAGTTCCCACAAGCCGTAGTCTGGTTACTGTCTGGGGTACACAGTTGTCCTAGGTTTAATGGACTGTAAATTATGTTAAAGTGGTTTAGCTCATTAGAAATAGTACGTAAAACACAAAGACACAGAGGAAACCCAAAGACTCCCCTTTCTGAGTTGGTCTGTTATCAATAATCACTTAAATCACCCAATAGCCAAAACAATTTTGTGAAAATGCTGTTCAACATATGGCTAATGTAGGTTGGGGCTCCCAATTACCAGCAATTATCAGTATCATAAACTGGAAAAGTACAGTTGTGTCAACATGGAAAATGACCGGGAGGCAGCTTGGCTCATATGGTAGGCTAATTGTAATAGATATTATCAGAATGGTAGTCACATGCACTGTAAGAAAAAATATTTTTTGTTATTGCAATTTTTCTGTGGTTCTGAATAAATGTGAGAAACTATTAAAATTACAAAAATAAACAATTACTCTACAGTTGTCCTGTGGACTGACAGGAAAAGCCTTATAATGAAAAACAAGTTAATAAAAAGTTATTAACTCAATTTTAACAAAAAATGACAAAAGTATTTTTACGTTATCAAAATCAAGTACATTTAACATTATTTTATAGACATTTACTCTTAAACACAGAATTGACTTTAAAAATAGATCATTGTTGTTGTTTAAAAGTCTTCTAATATTACATAATTTGATTACAAATGTACTTTCATAGCCTTGAGCAACAGGATGTTCATGCTGATCCAAAGGCATGGTTAAGTGGTCAGTGGTTGTCATTATATCACAGCTATAGATTTACCACTGTGGAAGAACAAATCCACATGCAGAGATTTACACAAACTAATGAACAGTGGGTTAGTTGGCCACTAAGACCTAGATAATGAGGACCATAAACACTTATGTACAGTACTGCAAGCACTTATGGGGCAAGTATGCTTCAAATCCCAACATGCCTTTTAAATCAAGGCTAAACCCCTGGAATGCTAGCATTTGTCCAATATCACTAAGCTGGAAAACAAGGCAAATTCTCCATTTATGTACCTATTATATTCAGATTACTTGGTATTATTATTAATGGGATCAATTGCCACTGCTTTTTGAAAGAAGAAATCAATCTTATACTTTGTGTGTAAGGGGTTTATATTTCCTTTTAAAACAGACTTGTGACAAGATCAATGAAAGAATTCTAAACATCCTGCATCATTACACTAGGTGGCATGACTACAGTACATACAAAGTTTAAGCACCAACGTTCACTAGATCACGAGAGCTGTAAAAGTCCTTTATGAATTCACTTCATAGTTCACACCTTGCAGTACCAAATGCAGTCATCACTCTTCTGTACTTGTGCAATTTGAATGTCACAGAAATAGCATGTGTTCCTTGAATTGTTTCCTTAGGTGCTCACTCCATTAGAGGCATAAACCCTGATCCTCTGCTCACCACTTAAGATCAGTCAGCAAACTTGCAGTATTATTCAATGGCTATGACTAAGCATTAATTTTAATTACCTACCCCAGTCAGCTAATCATGTAATGATATAAGTGTTTTATTTTAGTTGAGGTGACATGATTAATCAAAAATTACTTTAAGCACATTCACATAAATAATTCAAACACTTCATAGTACATAGTAAAATGTATTAATTAATTAAAAAAGCAAATGTTTTTCTATTTTTCTTGGAAAGATTGAAAATATCTTGAAACAATGTTGATCTGCATTGGAAACAAGTGTAATTTTTGTTTTTATGGCATATTTTTAGGACTCAATAAATTGGCAAGTAAATGACTTATTAAGATGTATATTCTGTTGCAGTGCAAAATGCAATGCCAATAATTGTTTATGAAGAGGGTTTCACCTCCACTGGTGTAAGATGAGCTGTTGTACAATATCAGGAAATTATCAGGAATATATCAGGAAAAAAATTAAGGAACAGGAGGAAGTAAAGGTTTGACTGCAGCCAAAAAATCTTACAGTTTCTTGAGCTCTGCTATTTTGCCCAACATTGTATGCATACACAGTTTGATCACATTAAAAAGCTTGGAATATTGAAAGAGCCGAGTAGCCTTTGTACATATTTTCTGGGCTACATCTTCCATTTTGTTAATAATAGTAGCATGTAGCATAGTAGCATTCTCTAGGTTTTAGTTTCCTTGGTAGAATAAATCTCAAAGAATAGCATTTACCTAAAAGAAACGGCGTCATCTCATCAGCTGGCAAGCTGAAATGGCACCTGCAGTTGTCAAGAAATAAGAGAAAGCAAAGGGACTTTCTTGTGAAACTATCAACATTGAACGAAGCTCAGGTGATATTTTACACAGAAAAATGAACAAACAGCCTTGGGTGTCAACTCAACTGAGCTTGCCCTCTATACGTTTCTATAAAATCTTGGAATTTATTTGTGGAAAGCTACATATAAATTCTGAGATTTTATGGAAACATATATGTGCAAGAATGTACATCCAAGCCACATATAAATTCTTTATAGCACTCTTAATGGATGATGGATTCCTCTGAAGGTTTACCTCACAGTGTGAGAGGGTTTTTGCTGTGAGTCAATTCAAGTTGGACATATGGTTTCCATCCATATCATGAGTGTGTATTGCCAGCTTCAATGGGCCAAGTTTGCAGATTCTAAACGTCTTTAGTCAGTTGGGGTCATTACACTAAAGGCCTTATTTAATGTTGGCACGCCTTGATAGTATAAATTATTTCATATGACTAATTGCTTAGTCCCACATTATATGGAATTATGGCAACTACATCAGGATCAAATTAGATTAATAGATTAGATTGCATTAGATAATTCCTGTGAGAAAATTGGTAGACATGTGTAAACATGAATCTTTGTGTACTTTGTGTCCAATAATCCCACTAGAGAATGTGCCTATGTTCATGTCATTAGGCTACTACTAATACTATATAGTCTCGCAACTGAACGATAGTGTTGAAGTTGTACTATATCATGAATTCAGGTTAAGAATATGCATGATGCGTTTTGGCTAACAGAAAGCTAGGTGAAAAGGTCATATAAGAGAGGCTAGGGTACCGTATTAGCCAGCAGAAAGGCTGGTACCGTGACATGTACAATGACGTCCACCGTTTACCCTCAGAGAGTAAAAAACACAGCCATCAAAAGCAGGCAAAACGTTGTCAGGCACACGTGGAACCGTCCAAAATACAGCCAGGGACGTCGAGCCTGTCACATACACGCGCCATCTCTAATATCACAGGTTAGATGAGGTTTCTGGGTGACCATTTTATAACGTCAGATTACGTTTAAGATAGTTCACGTCGGGTTACGAGTTCAGTCCAAGTTCACGTTTCAGTTTTATTAGTCATATGTAGGTTAACACAGGGTCAACGGTGCAATGAAATGTGTTGGACGAGAAAAACAGGTCAGCTCAGCAATAAGAGCACTAATCATAAAACTAGTCACTCTTTACATATATGAAAATGAGGATTTGCGTATAAAAGTAGGGTATAAGTGACGAGTGTATACAACAGTATTGCACATTGGGTATGTGGCAGTCCTGGTTCAATAGCAGCAGTCACGGTTGATAGTGCATTTTTTATGTAAACAGTGCAGTAAACCATAGACAGTGCAGACAAGCAGGTAGGCAAACATGTGATGTGAAATATTTCGCTATTTGAGTTGAGACCTGACGGCCTGGTGGTATGAAGTTGTACTGGTTAGTTAACTTGCTACCTGATATGGAACATGAGAAGTGTAGGTTATAGGCTACAATTTAGTAATAGAAAACTAACATGCATTAAGACTGGTGATAAGAGCTGAGCTAGAAGACTTTACGGTCTAGCATGTAATCTGTTTCTTATACCAACTGATATCCTTAACACTGTTGCATTGATTATATAGCAATTTCTTTTTGCCTTGAAAAAATGCTGCTATTTGTTCCCATGCATCTGTTTGGTTCCCTGTTGCCAGAGAGTACCTCAGCCAAAACAATCACCGCTTAGAAAAGGCATTACGGCGTCTGTTTACTGCCGATGTGCGATTCACAAAAATCATTTCCAAACCTCGTATATATAAGTTTCGGGGACGCGCCAGCTGTCCGTTTATGCCTTTACTACAACGAGGTCCGACTGTTTACCCCGCTACTGTTTGTCTGTTTTCCAGGGTCAGTTCAGGTGAATCGATTTCGTGCCGTGATGTCACTGCTTGAAGACCGCATCAATAAGCAACGTCAAAACAGCCGAAAGAATGAACGCTGTGGGGGG
>OMKK01080371.1:2579-21213 GCA_900302305.1 Polymixia japonica | reverse complement strand
CCCTTCCATTGTTTTCACTTCACAACACCGCTGTTGCGCGAAACATATGACCCCTCAAGTGGTTGCCAGTCAAGTGATGGATCTTTCGTGATACAGTAATGAATTCATTTTGCAACATGTAGCTATACATTAGCTATAGATTTAGGTTACTTTGTGTGGTGGTGTTTCAAGATTCATGTTATGTAATCTATGGTTATCTTAGGATATGGCTATCTAGCTTTAGGTAACGTTTAACTTGCATCTAAGCAGTGGTGTAATGCAGGGTATACGCAGGTATACAGCGTATATGTACTTATTTTTCTGTCGGCAATGTGTATACCCACTTCTAAATCCCCTCTGGTGCGCATCTTCGTTATACATTGTTTGAGGGAACTATAATGTTAGGTAACTGGAGGCAATAGTCACTCATGCTAACATAGCTCCTCAGGTAAGCTGGTATTTTTCTAATTTTGACAATCTAACTGGTGACAACACATTAGTTAAGGTTGTAAGGGCTATTGCTGTTGGTAGTTGTTGTTGATTTTGTCTAAATATGCCGAGTTGTAATGTTATGGGTTATTGTTGTTTGGACAATTAAGCTAAGCTAGTTAATATCTAACTGGCAACTAAATAAAATATACATCTTAATACATCATAGCATACATAAAATATGTACAGTAGAAATTACAATGTGTTTGAATGATTATTAGCATGCGCGATCAATCTAGAGTGTCCCAAATATGTTCTGTGTGCACGTACTTGGGCCTGTACTTGGGCACTTTAGCATTGTTGACACTTAATGGAAATACGTCACTCAAGTGGGTACTTGGCTAAGTACAAAGACCACAAGTGTGGGTAATGGGACAGACCCAAAGTAAATGAATGGTGACTTCCAAAAAGTGCAAAAAATGACCATAAAATAATTGCACCTGCTTGTGCAGCATAAAGTATTGTGAAGTTAAACAATTGCACTGTAAATATTTAACCGAGTCTTCACCAAAATCATTGCCACGTTTGATCTGCTGCGCAAACAGGAAGAACTCATCTATGGAAAGCCAATGGGGACTCTAAAGAGCCAGTCACTTAATTTGTTTTGGAGATGAAGCTGTGCTAGATAACACTGTGTATTTTGTGGACTTAAAAACTTCACCGGAGCTTCAACTCACATGAGGGTGAGTAGATAATGACTACATTTTCATTTTTGGGTCAACTATTCTTCTAAGTGTCGGAAATATTTTGGTGAGGCTAATAATTGTTAGTTTGTGATCCCCAACCCTATCAAAGCCTGGGGACAATTTGCTAATGCTTTAAGAAGGCGTAACCTTCTCTGATAATCGGTTTAATAATTCAAGTCATTTTGTAACATTCCCTGAATAAGTCTTGTAATTTAATGGTCAGGGCAAAATTACCCGTGACAGAATCCACTGTCATGCATTAATCTGCTGGATTTCCTTGGTGACCAAGAGGACGTTCTAATCAAACATCTCATTTTCCTCTGGCTCATTCGTTAATGAGATATGATATTGCCTTTTCTGTTCCTCTCTGTTCCACACCCTCTTATAACATGAATACTGTCTAATAGGCCTGCAGGAGTGAGAACATAAGAAACAGCAAGCTCACACTGTGTGTCACACTGATTTCTACAGTGTGTTTTTGTCTGTCTGTGTTTACAGTTGAATATGAGGTGTTACGGTTGTTATGGATACAAGCATTCAGACAGTCTCCATGCTAATTTGGGATTCTGCTTTTTGAGAGGCATTTCTTTCCTGAAAGGATGGGGATTGTGTATAGGCAGGCTGTAATGAGCAAAGCCTTGAATCCTCTTCCCTCAAGAAATCAGTGCACGTCACGTCCTCACACTACAGAAATTGCATCAAGTTGAAATTACATAAATATTTTATAGGCTAAAGATCAACAGTGCTGTTTGTAGTAAAACATCCTATCTTCAATTATACCCAGTCATACTGAAGGGAAATTAGAATGAAGAAAACAGTCATGAAGTCAAACCTAGTCAAAACCTCATGGGACATAAAGTCTAGAACTAGTCTAGTCCCAATAACTATTGTTTTGACAACTTTTCCTTTCTATGACAATTTAGGTATGATTGACAATTTATACAGGTATTTCTGTGGACAAGGTGTTGCTGGCACATAGAGTCGCCTGTTCCTATGCAAAAGTAAAAAGGCTTGCATTACAGCAACGTTAATGGGGATACATGTCAATCAGTTATTCTCATTATAATTACAACATGCTGGCATAACACATGAAGTGAGATTATTATTAAATTATATATTTCCATTCTGGCAATGTCTTGCAACCATATTATTTTCATATATATATTAAAAATATATAATTATAGGAGTTATATAGTCTGGTAAATGATTATATAGTTACAATATCATTATGATTGCTGTACAATAACATGATTAAATACAATTAAATCAAAAATACATTTACAGGCTCTTTGTGTACGATAAAATGTGTTCCTAATTATTTTTATTCAGCAGACAGTGTCTGTGTTTTTTTGCTACATTAAACTGCCAAGAATATGAAAGCATTTACAGGAGGTTCAGTGTTAGCTGAGACTAGAGATACCTCTTACTGTGAGGAGAACATGATCACAGTCAAGAACAAAAAACACACAAGCGCATAATGCTCCGTACATTTGAAAACCTAATAGATGCACAGTAGTACCCACATGAAAACATCTGGTTCAGTATTGTGAGGGAGCACATTACGGGTTACTGGGTTACAATAAATCATCTTAAATTATATATTCTGCAGTTTATTCTTTATTTATTATATATACTACAGTATACATAACTGTTTTGCATATATAATTATATAAATACATATACACATATTTAAAAAAGGATATTCAAAAACTGCTACCAGAATTGTATAATTTCAAGTCAACATAATAAGCTAATATATATATATATCATTTTGTTAATTTAAAATTTTACATTTCTGGTAGCAAATCGCTTCTAATGTTTTGTCATCGGAAGGTATCCAGACAGCCAAAATAGTTCTATGACATTGCATCGCATTCAGTTAGTTGAAAGAAAGTCATATTTCTCAGCTTATATTAAGCATCTCTTTTTTTTTGCCCCATACATATTTATTGTATCACTGTGCCTCCTTCACAGTTTTATTCCTGTCTCACAGTATGGCCACATCGTCCGAGTTTTCTGTCTCTGCATGGCTGCCCCTCCTAGTGTTTGCCCAGGGGATTTGTCAAGGCAAGTCATATGGTCTCACCACAGTCCACTATACACGCTTCATGACAGCTTCTGTTCCTCTTCCCAGCTCCCGTCCTACAGAATCTCTCCCATTCTTCTCATTCTTTCTGAGCGAGTCCACTTTTCTTTGCACTGTCACTGAACAATCTCCGCTTTCCATTCCATCTCACCTTTTCAGCTTCCATCTATTCATCATTTCCTTTTCAGTGTTCTCTTTCCACCACCTTCCTCCATAGAGGTGAGAACACTAACTAATAGAAATAATTAGAAACACACAGAGTGAGAGAGAGAGAGAGAGAGAGAGAGAGAGAGAGAGAGAGAGAGAGAAAGCAAGTGTTCAGAGCAAGGTTGCTAGATGTTCTAACAGTCCAGTACTTACCATATTATCTTTTTGACTCTTTCTCTCTTGTTGTGTCGTCATTGTGGCCTTTCATTTCTATTTCCAGTTCAGTTTCTATGATGTTTAGTTTGAATTTTTATTTTATTTCGGTTTTAATATGTAGATGATCAGACCCAAGCACAATGTGCTTGAAGTGGATATTTTGCAATTATGTGACAAAGGAAAAGTAAATGTAGAAGTGAAAGAAAGGTACACATTGTCGGAGAATTCCCTTCAGCCGTGTTGTTTTTGTCAAGAATGAAAATCTGCTCTGCAGTAGATGGAGTTGTTATCCTGTTGCATCTTGGGGAATGGGAGGCGACTGTTGGAATTAGGTCCATTGTGTTGGTTACAGTTCGAGGCACACAGACACTTTCATTAGCTGGTTTTTGTATGAATGCTGTGTGACGGAGAGAAGTTGACAGCAAATGCCAGCAAGGTCGTAACAGAAGACTATACTCTGAATGTCACATAGAGAGAATTGGTGATTACCCCATTAATGTATATATGTCTTGGTTTGTTACACAGACAGGCATGCTTATGCATACGTATGCGTGTGCACCTCCGAACACCAAACACAAAATATAAAAACCTCAAAAGCAAAATATTCTAATTAAAAAGCTTTTCAAATATATGCTTTAGCATTGGTCTGAGAGGTTAAGATTAGCTCCGCTTGGATATGGATAATTCTTAGGAAGGGACCGTAGTGAGTGAGAGACAGCAGAGACGTAATATTAACAACGTCTCAGCCTTTGGCCAGCTGCTGCAGGTTTCTGCTGAAAGGTGAGATCCAATTAAATGAGAACCAAGAACATAACTGTCTTATCTAACCTCATATCTCCTGTTTGATCTCACCTTGACCGAAGCACCATAATAAGCATCCATAATGTGAAAAATGTTCTTAGATATTTATCAAACATAAAAACTGCACTACATTGTTGTTATATGAATATGGGTAATATAGGAAATTGCATGCAGAATATTTAGATATTGTTTGCTTCATTCAACTGCTAGACAATGCAAAGCAGAGGGTGAAATTCAAGGCCGTATTCTCTATAATGAATGTAATGAGGCATACCTGTAGCAATATTATTTAATTTTAGTTAAATATTGGAAATAAACAGCAAAATCTAAAATGGGGGAGAGCAGCCAAGGGGCGCTAAGGAGGAGTGGGCTGAGGCTGACTGTGGAGAGGCAGGCTACATTATAACCTGCCAACCACACCTGCATTCACAGCAAACAGGTGTAAATATAGATAGACCAAAGATAGTCTCCTGTTTGCTCAGTGGTTAGCACTGTCGCCTTGCAGCACCGGCGGTTTGGGTTGGAATCCCGGCTCAGGTCCTGTGACAGTGTCTCGGTTTCCATGCTATTCCTGTGAGTTCTCTCCAGGCACTCTGGGTTTCTCCCACTAAAAGCTCATTGGAGTCTCAAAACCTTGCCCATAGGTTGTGAATGGTGTGTGTTTAATGGCGGGGGCGATGGGATGGGTTGGTGACCATTTGCATTTAGCTTTTATCCAGAGCCACTTATGATAAGTGCAAACAATAGAGTAGGCAGACATAGGTATTTCAACCATCATCATACCATACCTCTGGAGGTGTCCTTGATAAAGACGCTTGGCCCCTACCTGGAGGATTAATAAAGTATATAGAATGGGCAGTGCCCAGCTTCACTATGAAGGGAATACACTAAAATTGTAAAAACACCCACTATAAACATTAAAAACAAACTGTTGAAGGAATGTATCAATTAGCCAATATTAGTTGGTTCAACATGCAATCTGACATGCAGTTATCTTGAAATTAGTGTCATTAATTACCAGTGTTGCTTGGGAAGTACTACCTAAGTTTAGACAAAAAATATGCTGTCGGGAAATGTATGACGAGGTTCTACTATCTGAATATAACTTCAGATACATCAAATGTTTAAAATCTTCGTTTGGATACTTCAGACACTTCATATTATCCTTGTTGAGTAACCTTGGAAAAGCGGAAACTGAAAATAAAATGAAAAATGAAAAGGTTGGATGAGTCATAAGCTTTGTCATTTCATTGCAGGTTTCTGTATTGCTGTTATGGTTGTATTACCACAGGTTTCTCGCTATTTTTCTGCTTCTCCTCTCTCTCTCTCTCTCTCTCTCTCTCTCTCTCTCTCTCTCCCTCTCTCTCTCTCTCTCTCTCTCTTTGGTTCTGTCTCCGTGCCTCTCTTGATATTTGTTTCAGAGTTCAGTAACGGTAGGTATTGGATAGTGGCTTGAGGGGAGATGTTGGAGGAGACGAGTTGGGGCGACATAGCCACATCATTAATCTCAATTAAATCACATTCAGAGGCAGACATATGGACGTAACACTCATAAGGCAGCGGCGCGTATCTGAGAACATGGCGTACGCCTCACATTTATATACCGTGATGATGCTAAGGGGTGCTTTATGGGTAGAGGCAGGATTATATTAGGTTCTTGAACTTTCTTGGACAGTAAGGTGTAAAACGTTCAGTAGGTTTTTGATACATTCACCACAACCTATTGACCTAAACCAGTTGGTTATATAAGTTGCAAAATGTACATTCCAGGGTTTTTCTTGGTCAAAGATTACATTTAATCTATGCCTGGAGAAAACCACTATATCTGAGACAGACTCACTCAGCTGGTGTTGTGGGCTATTTACCTATTCTGCCTGTCAGTTTTGATCTTTGTTTAGTTTAGTGCCTGGCTATCAGCTTTTGCCAGCACCTATGCAATATCCCTGGCACAAATAAATAAATAAGTCTCATTTGCCTGTGCATGCAGGACATTGGCATCAGAACAGAAGCCATTTCTTCAGTAAGCATATCATGTAGCGCGGGGCAGAGTACCTAGAATAGTCTGTCTGGATTTCGAACAGCTGCACCAGTACTAATTTAGTCAAAATTGATGGAAAAGTCAATCTTGATTTGTTGACCTCGTGTTGATTTAAAGGATAATTTGGACCTGGACCTCATTTCCCTCTCTTTTCCTATAATACTGATCGGCATTGGCAACATTTCATCAATTGCTTCATTATAGCGATAGCTACTTATGGACTACGGATCACACCGTCCTTCAGGGCAATAAGACACCGCAGAAATCGATCCCAAAATCACCCAAAACATGTCCTATAAATAGATGTTATTAAAGAAATATCTCAACAGATGCCTGTTTTCATCCAGTTTTGATGCTACTTTGACCATTGCGTCACCACTTCCTTGTTTCTGCTGATTTGCTGGCTCCTGGTATGCATGCACCGAGAGAATGGCTAAGAAGCTCTAATCTATTTTATTTATCTATTATCTATCTACAGACAAGCATCACTGCAGGATGAGTCTTATTGGCCCGAAGGACGGTATTGGAGACTAGCAACCCGAGCCAACTCAGACCATAAGCACCGCTATAATGAAGAAATTGATTACATTTTGGTCAAAGCTGAACGTTATGATAGGAAAAGATAGAGAAATGAGGTCCAGGTCCAAAATGATCCTTTAGTCTTAGTAAGCTTAACATACAACATACACTTAACATACAACCAAACTTGGTATCTTCGCTTAACATTTCACCTTCTGTAGGTAGGTTACCTATACTTTTATCATACATTTTGAAATCGTACTACGTAAAAATGAATTTTCAGTAACAACATGACATGTACATGGCTGACATGGTGCGCTAATACTGTTACGTCCAGGTGATGCAGGACCACAGCAGGGTGTGACGGCAGATAGCATCATCTTCCTGTTCCTATGGTAACATGACAGGAATTACCGCCATTAGGTGAACTCATCACGATAGATCGCTGTTCTCTGGCTCTTTCTTCTCTCTTTCCTTTTACGCCTCTCTCTCGCTCTCTCTCTCCACCTCACGTTCTCTCTGTCACTTTTTTCTCTCTATCTCTTGCTGTCTCTCTTCCTCTCCATCTGCTCCTAAGCCGTTGATAAGGGCTTTCCTGGCGGTGAAGGGCTACAGTTGCCATGATAACAAATGGCTATGCTATCTCCCTTAATGAAATTAAATGAATACGTCAACACACTGGCTCACATCTGAGCAGATGGCAAACACATCCCACAAACATCATTGTTTGGTTACCATTATAGTTCCCTCCTGTTTCTAAGACCACATTTACCTGACTGTCTACATCCGTGCTGGTTTGTTACAGTGATCGATATCACTGGGATTGAGTATTTGCAAAGCTAATAATTTTTGTTATTCGCAAAGCTCTTTTGCAATTAATCTTCACACCTAAACCAATAAATTAGGTTATTTTCCTTTCACAAAAAGCTATTGACTTAAATGGCAGCACAGGGAAGAAAGGTTCCCGACTAGATTCCTTTTTTTAGATTAAACATGAGTTATCCATCCGAATGAAGAAAACAGTAGTGTTATCTGCAACCCTTTCATTGATATACCATGTCAGTAGGGTTAATCTTGATGAGACGTATCAGCTGTCAGACAACTGATCAATGGAGCACTCTGACTCTGACTCACTTAACCTTTTGAAGGGTGCTCGGAAACTTGAATGCCATCTGGTCTTATTTGTAGTGTGAAGATAGGATTCTATTTCAAAAAGCTTTCTGGGTTGAAATTGCTTGAGAATAAGGGAAGAATAGTTAGAACATACAGTGTTGCAGGGTTATCAGTTTCAGACTGGAGAGGTTGAAGCTCTGGGCGAGACTTACATTGGGCTACTACAGAAACCTAATATATGGCTGGAACGTGTATGGTCAATGTGTGAAATTGTGGCCAAAAGCCTCGTCGCTGGAGGGCTTTTAATTTGAAACGGATACGTCGGCCAATGGGGAAACTCCAACACTCGGCCGACCAATAGTGTAACTTCATCACTCAGACAGTGAGTCAGTCAGTGACGTTTATAGGGCTGGATTTGAAAGTGTAATTAGAGCCTTTTCTCCACAGCACAAAGTTCTTAGTTGATGCAACGCCAGTGCAATATGGCAGAATGTACCAGGGCACAGCTCTGTAGTGATAGTGGAAGAGGTGGGTGTACTGAAGCGGGAGTTTTGTGACCCTGCCATCTGTACATACAGCATATCAACAGTGAGTAGGTTGAAACACAGAGAAAAAGGTTGAATGGATACTGTGTTGTGTACGCTTGTGTTCTCCGGGACACTGCCGCAAAGGCATAACCATTAGTCAGCATCAAAAGAGAGGATAACATGAACACAAAACTATTTGGCTACAGCTGGAATGACAATCAGTCATCTCCTGTACGAGCGCCGAAATCGTCAGTTAAGTGACTCGGCGCTTAATAAAAACAAATAATAAAGTGTTCTGGTCTGTCGTTCGACTTCTCGAGCGCTAATACAATAAGAGACAGGCGAATGCGTGTTTTTCGGTGGTTCTGTCTTCTCTTTTTCCATGGGAACTTCACAAGGGCACGGTGTTTTAAATGCTAGTGGCGGAGGTGATTGAGGCTCTGCCAAGAGAACATACCCCGGGGCTACGGAGCCGTCTGCCCTTTAGATAGTGCCAGTAGAATGCACGGTACACCTCCAGTCAATAGGAGTTTTCTCCGAGATACCTGACTAATTGGTGGGTGAGAGTGGAATAAGATAGAAGAATAAGAGAGAATATGCATTTGGTTCCTAGTAACTAAGAGATTCCTGTGGGAGCGCTTGTATTATATTATTTTTTTCCACTTCTCAGCACACTGAGCATAAAGAGAGTGATGCATTATCAAAGTGCACCTGGGCTTTTATGCGCTTTGACTGTCTCTTGTTTGTGGCCAAATGCATTTGCTTTTTCTGCTGTTTTTTTGTTTTTTTTTCCCTCTTCCTCTCACGACTGATTGGGGCATTCTTCAATTGAACTAAAGACCCCAGCAAAGGGGATACAGCACAAAACTCCCATTCGGTATACCCTGTCTGGTAATCACAGGTAGCACTGCTGCGGAGGCTGACAGCGGGACCCGTACTGTGGAAACCAGAAGGATGAGGAACCAAAGATACTGAGGACAATGGAGACAGTTCCAGGTTCTTCCTCCACCTAGCAATGCCATTAAATAAAGCATTGAACAACGTAAGCAGTTCCAGGGTTCACCTGTATTATTTATTTGAACGTGAAGAGGCTAGAAAATAGAGCTGACATACAGTATTGACACCCACACACACACACACCCCAGCCATCTCTGTCCGTATCCCTCTGAGATTAAAAAAATAAAAAATAAAATAAAAGACCGGAACTTGGATAACAATGCAGTTTTGCAATCATGGAGTTTTATGAAATCTTTATGACGACGACAATTGGTGTCAGGAGACCAAATTGACTGAGCAGTTTCCCTCTGTCTGTCAATCACAGAGCACTTCCTCGAGCGATGTCGCGTCTGTTGAGATTCCTTTCACATCCTGCTGATTCAGCACATTAGCTTAATCTCTTTCACTCAATTCATCATTCACTATCTTCTCCCACTGGCAGGATGTGTATACTAGTGGTGGAATACAGGTAGATATTCTGCATGACATATTTTCCCATACTGCGGTGATCTAAAAACAAAAACCTCACAAGTGGCTATTTTTCTCTTCCCAGGCTCTCTATTGGGCCAAAGCCAATATGTTGTGTTTTTACATGTGTGAATACCAGTAAACACAGCACCAATTAGTATGTGTATGTGTATGAGTATGTGTGTCAGTGTGTGTGTGTGCGTGTGTATGTTTGCCTTCCAGTGTGTGTGTCCTGCGTTCCTGCGTGTGCATATCTGTGTCTGTGCCTGGCAGGATCTGTCTAAAAGATCTGTGCTAAACTCAGCGGATAGAGAAAAACAGAGCCGCCAACAGGGATTATTATCTAGCTAATTGCGTTTAGAATTCAATGCTTGAGATTAATTTCCTGCAAATTAATGTCTGCCATCTGAGAATTGAGAATGAAATGATCTGTATAAAAATCTTCTGCACAATTGGGATATGTAGACTGAATGGGGTTTAACCAGATTTTAGAATGCACTGATGCATTTTTCCCATTGTGCATCTGCGTGCTATGAATTCTAATGAATTATTCAAATATCCAATGGACTTGAAATGAAATTCCACATTGTTAATATGGAGATCTGACTGTGCCCTTGCTGTATATAATGTATCCTTTCTCAGAGCGTATTGCTTATCTACTGTATGTATAAAGGGAAAACTGCACAGCGTGGGATAGATAGATTTATTTGACAATCATAAAATCCCCATAATACTGCTTCACCTGAAGACAGTTATCGCATACACTTACAAACTGTAGAGGATTAAATTACACAATAAAACCCACGGGCACAGGGACTAGATTAGAAATAAACCTCTCGTAAAATATTCTGAGACCGTATGAAATGCCCATTCCCTGCTGATGTATAATTGCTCCAATTTCTTTTTAAGATTTAATGTTCAATTATCAGATAACCCCCACTGTGTACACACACACACACACACACACACACACCATCATGCAGTTTCTATCACTCCCATCTACCGTAGAAACCTTCGATAAAATGAAATAACGAGGTGATTGGAGGCAAATTGTCTGAACTGAAAAACTGTTCGATTTTCATAACTAACAGAGCGCCCACACACACACACCGTGCACACAAACACACACCCACTCATCCATAATGATTCAAACCCGGAGCACCCAGGACGGGACCACATAACAGATACGATCTCTGATGAGATCAACGCTGGGAAAAAAATCAATGGACGACTCCTTCACTATAAGAACGCACCAAAAAAACCCAGACATTTCATTAAAAGGAGTGGCTAACGTGGATCTTGTGGGTAGCTGGGGCCAGCGAATCATATCGCCGCTGTCACGGTATCCCTGGCTGTGAGGTCTGTTAGAGAAGCGGCGTGGGCAGGTTTGAAAATATACACGTTAGAACCGGACAGAACCAGGGGATACTAGACTAGACTCTTCAAATGATTATATTATACTACAGCGGTTATGAAGTTCTCCTCCTCTCACTGTCTCTCATGCTCTCTCTCTCTCTCTCTCTCTCTCTTTCTCCTTCTAATTCTTCTAATTCCTTCTAGTATTCCACTTTAAGTGTAGGCAGAACAGGAGCTTCTCTACTCTCTTTACCTTCATCGAGAACAAAACATGATTTGCTGCTTATTTACATTCGTATATATGCCTTAAGTACAAATTCATATACACCTGTTTAAATCCACACATTTTTCTTGAGATGATCTTGATTTTTGCATTGCAGGACCCATGAGAAAAGTACGAGAACTGTAAATGTTTTAAAATGATACGGAGGATTATCACCATTGTCATCCATCTCACCACGCAAGCAACGGAGAACCAGATTCTCTTTCACTCTGTCTTACAGGTACACCAGTGCCTCCAAAACAATATCTTGTATCAAAGGAATTACACGGGTCACCAGCTACCATGGAAAGAGATGTCAGTAATAGGGAATAGGGAGACAGAGTGGGAGATGTACCCTGCTGCTTGGCCACCAACTTCCAGATATCTACTGCAGATCCAATGTCTGACAAAAAAAAAAAACAAGAAAAAAAAACCTCAGATAATGAGGCCTTTAGGCTAACCCCTGTGCATGCTGGGAAGGAAATACCATTTGGTGCCCTTGGGAAGAATAAAAGAGAATTGGAGACACAAATGGATAGACTAAGAATAGAATAGGCAGTTATTAATATGTATGATAGGCAGGCGCAGCGTTTGCGAACTCGTTCAAATCAGTCAGACATGTGTGTCCGTACTTTATATTCATTACACCATACAACAACTGAATGACCTCCATTTCTTTTTTCGGGAGTGACGCCGAGAGGCATCTACGAATGTACATGTAAAATGCATACTACGATCCCCCAGCGAGACGAGGCAAAACAAGCAGCACTTTTAGTCAGAGGTCAGACTGCTGGACAGATGCTCTCTTGGTGGTGGGAGGAGCGTGTTTAGACTGGGACGACGCAGTGCTCTCTCACCAAAAACCTGTAGTCCACCAACACTCATACCGACGTAGTACCTGGAATAGCGACAGTGCGCTCGGATACAAAGGAGCAAGTATGACCCAAATCTATCCGAATCGGAGCGGCAGCGAGACATAGGTAAGATAAATTGTCGGTGCGTCTCTCAACTTAAATTTGTCGCGCAATGTGACTTCGATAAAGATGTTAGCGGGGTGTTTCTTTTTTTTTTTTTTTTGGCTTCACTTTATTTTCTCGTTTTCTGCATGTCTGTGCGTAACGGGGAGGCTACGCGGAGCGCAGGACGCTCTTCTTTTTCAGAGCAGAAGCGAGGTTCAGGTGCGAGGCGAGATTATTGCCCGTCGGTTGTAATACCTGCATCAACTTTTTGAACAATGCAATGTCCCCCGGATGACAAAAGGATAGCTTTTTTTTTTTTTTTACATGAAAAGCGACCACTATGAGTTAAACCGGTGTGCATTTCACAGGAGAAGACCTACACAAGGACTTAACTCATAACGACGATGGATCTCACCACGGTCGTCTTAATCCTGGTCGTGAGCGGCGTCTGCAAAGGTAATCTGAATAAATTAATGAGTTCACAGGTAACACTGGTGTGCTTGGGACGCCAGAAAGAGATGATAAATCCGATAACAAAAACAAACTATTTTTGCTGACTGTGTAGGAAATAAAGTAACAGATAAATGTTGCATTGTTTGATTTTGATGCAAACATGTCCCATGCTGTGTAATTTCTCTCAAAGGTTTGGAATGCAGTGCAGGGTGCAACACAGAAAATGGGTTATGTGAGAAGCCAGGGGACTGCAGGTACGAAAATGGCATTCGATTCCTGAAAAAAAAAAAAAAACCCACGGTGGGAGTCTCTCGACCAGCATTTGCATAACTCAATATCGACAGCTGCAAACCCCAGAAAACTGCATTTACAATTTGGCCAACTCTGTTCTTCTGCAGTTGTGTTAGTTTTACAGCGCTGCCAAATCAATTCTTTGTTTGAACTGTGAAACATTTTTTATTTGTAGTCTCGTGTTCAATAATTCAAAGCATTCGGTTACATGGCCCCCATATTAAAACGTTACAGTTTGAAAAGTTAATCTGACATATAACCAACCAATTTGAACATAACATTTGATCTACAATTACTTAGAGTGGGATTACACCTGTGCAATATAGCATCCCATTCATAAGACTCATCATTGGAGCATCCCTCTACAACATGAACGCAATACTGTAATGCTCTGTGAGAACTACATTGATAGTCCCTGGGTTCACCTTTTGTCTACCAGGTGCAAGCCAGGGTGGCAGGGGGAGACGTGTGACCAGTGCACGCCCTTTCCTGGTTGTTTGCATGGCACATGTGAGAAGGCATGGCAGTGCATCTGTGAGGATGGCTGGGTGGGCAGCCAGTGTGACCAAGGTGAGTGTTATTTAGCTCCCCAGACATTTTTATAACCTTTGATGGCTTCGCAATTTCGGATGAGTCAGTTCAGTGCCTTTTGCTGCGCTTGGAAGGATGTAGGTTGTGATTGAATGAACCTGGTGGTTTGAGGGATATGGTTTGTAATTGCGTATCACGGCAATTAGTGTAATGTAGTGTAGCAAAGATGAAATGGAGAAAAATAACAGCAAAAATAAGATAATTCCTGACAAGTGCAATCTGCTGCTCCTGTGCCACTGAACAAGGCACATATCTTCATAAACTCATCGAAACCTCAAAAGGTGATGTGGTTGCCTCTATTTTCTGTTCGTGCTGTGAATTACGTGGACTGCTTGCCTGCGTATTGTGGTTTTCTTTGCTGTCAGTTTTGCTCTTTGTGATGAGATGTGCCGAGAGAGAGATGTGTTGGCGAATGAAAGAGAGAGAGGGAGGGAGAGAGAGAGAGACGGAGAGAGTCCACGCAAGGTCTAAAAACAGCATGCGCTCTTTTCTTTCACAGATACTCGCCTGTGTTCATCCAAGCCCTGCTCTGGTAACGCTACCTGCATCGAGACAGGACAGGGGGGATACCTCTGTATCTGTCCTCGGGGTTACATCGGAGAAAACTGCCAGCTGAAGAAAGGACCCTGTCTAACAAACGGGTATCGGCACATCTGCTGGACTAGCCGTCTTAATCATCGTATACAATCAAGCCCAAAAAAAACAAAAAAAAACACCTCATTATAAACCTCCACAGTGGCAGATTTACATGCGGGTCTGGTCTGTAGAGGAATCATCTTCCTGCCCACCAGATCCACATTAAAGACTCTCCAGGGACACAGATAGCTGCCCTCCAGACACAGAACCCCGCCATGTTTGCTCTGTGTTAGAGCAAACTCTGTTCTGTTATTCACTTTTGAAAGACGCACTCCAGTACGAGTCCAACACAAGGCAACGTCTGAATTGGCTTCTTTCCGCATCGCTCGATAAATAATCATTAAAGTCCTATTTAAGTTTTGGAAATTGGATGACTGGAGCTTCACTTCGATGTCAGGGGAATTCATCTCTGTTGTTAGGCTTGCATGAGATTTCTTTAATCAGCTGCCATATGAGGGATCAGATATCTGCCAGAGTAATCTTTTATTTGATGAACAGAGACAGAAAATGAGGGATCTATGTAATTATATGCTGTTATACTATTATAACAGATATTGATTGTTTTTTTTTTATCCTGGCTTTCCATCAGTGCACCATCATTGGTATTGATCAGATAAACTAATGTGGATGTAGAAATTACCCAGGCAACGAGACTCCTATTGTCTCTTGTTACTGCTACAGATTTTGATTTGCATAAAAAAAAATCAGACAAACTCTTTTTTTAGAACTACCAAGATTAAACGAATGGATCCGATCCAGAATCCCAGCATGCCATGTCGCCAAATAATACTGTATAATTGATGACGGCCCCAAATGAAACGTTTAGCCGGTAATCACATTGTTCCGCTCTGTCCTTCAGCTCTCCTTGCCAGAACGGAGGCACGTGTACCGACGACGACGGCTCGGCAGCCTACTCCTCCTGTGTATGCCCCCCCGGGTTTGCCGGAGACTTTTGTGAGATCAACGTTGACAGCTGCCAACCCAACCCCTGCCTCAATGGTGGCAACTGCACAAACCATGGCCTGGCCTTTACCTGTGTCTGCGCCAACAGCTTCTCTGGTTTCACCTGTAATGACACCATGACCCTCTCCCCCTGCGCTGGTAAGCCCTGTGCCAACGGGGGGGGGTGTGTCGGCCAAGCCGACGGAACCTTCCGGTGCACTTGCCAAAAAGGGTTCGCAGGTCCCACGTGCTCCCTGCATCACAGACCGAAGGCCAAACCCAGACCTGCCAGACCTCCCGACCACAGAGTGCTCTCCCTGACCCCCCAGCATTATTCACTCCCGGCCCACGCCTTCCACAAGCTGCTCAGACCCCCAGAAAGGGACCTATTGAAGATCACGCTGAAGGAAACGGTCCATTCCTCTGGTGGCCTGGTTACCCATGGTCAGATCCTCTGCTTCGCCATGTTGGCCTTGCTCACATGCCTGGTCATCTTGGGGACTACAGGTATTGTGTTTTTTGGCCGTTGTGAAATGTGGCTGGCAAATGCCAAGTACAGCCAGCTTGTTCGGCAGCAAAGAGAACACCTGCTGAGAGAGGCAGGCGGTAACAGCCAGGAGGAGCCGGAACATTCAGTAAACATCATTCTGCCGGAAAAGATTAGACTCACCAGTTTTGGGAGAAACTATACTTCCATTTGATTGGATTGGCTATCTCCCTCTCTCTCTCTCTCTCTCTCTCTCTCTCTCTCTCTCTCTCTCTCTTTATGTCCCTTTCTCTGAGGTAACTTTAAAGTGAATGTCTAAAAACAGAATAAAAGCAAGACTTTGGTACATTTGTGTTTATGCAGTGAGATATACCATGGAACCATTTGCACTCTTCCATATAGCTCTATAGGGAATATATTTGAATGTTTAGTGTACAGGACAAAGTGGACAACCATCGCAATGGACTGTAAATGTACCTTTAAATAATGTTGCACAAAAATAACATCAACTATATACTCAACCAATTAGAAACCTTGATGGATTGTAAGATGATATCACGGTACAGTATTTGGTGGTTATTTCCCCCATCTTTTAATTTAAAACAGATTATCTTTTATGTCCATCTATAGTAAAATACTGTTCATCATGTGTACATTACTTTATGCTGGTAATAAAAACAGGTGTGATCATCTGCTCAGCTATGGGATGTTCATTTGGTATATAATAATGGCTTCACAGTTTTATAATATCACTTTCAGAAATTCATATTAGAAGCCAACGAAAGAGTAAACTAGGCCACTTGTTTCTCTTGGTTTTGTATTTGTTACCAAGTTGCAGTCTTATTTGATTATATCCAAAAGTGATATAATGTCTATTGTGACTTACCCATTTAAAAACAGATGCACATAAATGCATATTGACTTTGTATATGTAGATACATTTTGTAATTATATATTGTTAAATACCTATCCAAAAAGGAGAATGAAGGGCTGTGAATTTGAAATGCTTCAGGGCATAACTCTATAGACCATGTTTTCATCTTGGTTTTAAACGTATCTTAATGTACACTGTGATTTAATAACATTAGTTATTGTGATTTGCTTGTTGATCTCTCTATAACTGTACATTTGCACATGGATATAATGGATATCTGCCCTTCACTCATTAATCAAGCAGGCTCATCTTTACATGTGATTTAATTCTATTCAATATTATTCATCTTCCCTTGCTGTTGTTTCGGTCGATATTTGAACTTCACAGTTAATGAACGCCGCATTTTATGGCCCTGGGATCGATACTGCCACACACATGACGGAACATTGGTTTCTTTGGGAAGGCACATGATTATCACTCACTCGCCATGACGACAAAGTGCTCAAACATTTAGAGCAATAAAGGTTCATGAATACTGAATGTACGCCCGCCTTCCTCTCTTTCTCTCTCTTAATATATAGAGGGAAAGACAACATATAGAATAGGACATTTTATGTTTCGTTCCTTCCCTTTTTATACTAAAATCATACCATCAACTCCCGCAGTTCTGTCTTAAGCAAGATGTTGTTACGCGAGTGGTGGTTGTTTAGCTCTTGGTTATAATGCCAGGGTGATGGGTGAGATTAAACATGAATCACCTAAATGCTAACAAGAGAAATACAGCATGTACTATATCCTCTTTATACCATTTTTCCTCTTTGTTAAGTCCATTTTTAGCTGCATACTTCATTGTGCAGAGGCAGAGTATAATGTAATTGATTTGCCAGTGCTGTTGGAAACAGGAGGGTCTCACTGTGGTCATGCAATACTTATCAGAACTGGCCACAGTTTTGGATTCTTTGCTGTTGTATTTGGACAGCTATTGCTTTGTTTTCTTTTTTATTGCTATTAATAAAATATATCAATCTGTCCACCTGAAAAGGCTACTTGCAGTGACTGCAGACCTGTTTAGAGGTGCTAAAGAGTCTCATTATAGTCCCGCTTTAAAAACACATAGTGGTGCTGCCACCGGTGACTTTAAAATGAATAGCTTTGTCAATTTTGACGCTAGATTTAGAATTGCTATAAGCAGAATTACAAGCGATCGTGTCTATTTTTGCCAGTCCAGGTGTTTTTGCACAACACCTACCGATAAATCGCTAGCTTTTTCAGGGAGCTAATCTTAAGAATAACTGTATAAGCTTTCTTGTTTTAATAGGTAGAGGGAATGAAGGTTGTATAACAAGAGCTTCATGATCTTCCAAGAATCTCTGGGATCTTTTTGAATCTCGTAACACTTAGGTTTATACATACTATACCAATCATATAGGCTGTGTAGGCTGTATCACAATGTCTAAACTATGCAGGCGTTTAGTACCTGTCTTGGTCCAATAGAACTAAAATTACTTATTGAACATTCTACACTATATGTTTTTTTTTTTCATTTCAGTGAAATGGTTCAAAGATAGATTGGCCTGCATCAAAGTAAGTGCCCCCCTGCTAGGTCCCTTATATCATAAAGTAGATAACCTCCTTAGAAGAGTAATGCTTTTTGAAATACATGCCCCAGGACACCCCACACACCAAAGCCCAAATAACTACTCCAGACTTGAGTCTAG
>OMKK01080255.1:1902-20209 GCA_900302305.1 Polymixia japonica | reverse complement strand
CTCTGTTCTGTCTGTCTGTCTGTCTGTGTGTGTGTGTGTGTGTGTGTGTGTGTGAGAGAGAAGACCAAAAATAGAGCACAGTGTGAGGCAGCAGTCTGTACCAACACACACACACACGCACACACACACAGTACACATTACACATATACAATATACCTGCTCACACATGCACACTCAATCTCTCACACACACGCAATATCCCTCACAGTCTCTCTCTTACACACACATACACACCATCTTTTTCTCTTTCACACATCACACAAACACTCTTACAAAAAGAAACACACAATCTCTCTCTCTCTCTCTCTCTCTCTCTCACACACACACACACAATCTCTCTCTCTCAGTCCTACCCCAACCTAACTGTGTGTGTGTGTGTGTATGTGTGTGTGTGTGTGTGTGCGCGCAGAATAGAGCACAGTGTGAAGTTGCAGTCATCATACCAACACCTCCTGATGCATGATGGGAGACCTGAGATCACCACCTGTCACTCTCGCACCGCCATGACAGTGGATTACATACTGTACACACCAGGTACACACATTCTCTCTCTCTCTCACTCTCTCTCTCTTTTTAACTCATACTAATGTGTTCTTGGTGTCTCTCTCTCTCTCTCTCTCTCATCCTCCTCCTCCGAAAGACTCCAGTACTTCCTCTTCAGTTCCTGGTGGGTGGGGCCTGCAGCTGCTGGGCAGGCTGTCATTGGTGGGCCTGTCGGAGCTGGAGGAAGTCAAGGGTCTGCCCAATCGGCATCACTCCTCGGACCACCTGCCACTCCTGGCCCGCTTCCGCCTGTGGCACTGACCTGGGACCAGTCCATGCGCGGGGTGTCATGGCAACACGGGACAACCAATGAGGGTAGCTCTTATGTGCAATGCTGTCTGCGTTAGCGTTGATAGCGTTAGCGACGCAACACAGGGAGGATTCAAGGTCATTTGGAGGTCCTACTTTGGACGCCTTGATCCTGTTATTGAACTATTAGACAGTTTTAACGTGCAGCCCCAGATAACTTATTAAATATGGACCAGTCCGGAATTTTTTTATTGACACAGATACAGATTCATGAACATCACCTGTATGTAGAATCACTAGACGTCCCTAAAAGCCAATACTGGAGACTAAATTGATTGTTGGATTTTACCCACGGCACTGAGAATCCCGTGGAACGAACCCAGGTGGTCTTTACCTGCTGTTGAAGTACTGGCTTCAGCTCTCTGATGTTCACTGATCTACTTGTATATAATCTGCGTGTCTTACTTGCATTTCTGAAGGGGATGTTTTTAAAAAACAATTTAGGTGAACAATGACTTGAAGTGAAAGGGCTGCTAATAAAGTAAAGTGACTTGACAACAGTTTTGGCTGTAACACTGAGGCCAGTCAAAATCATATTTTCAAAGAATCAGCCTGTTTTATGTGGACATTTCAGGCATTTAGCTGATACTCTCTGGGCGTACACAGGAGAGGTTTCTGTGGGATTCGCTCGCTGGCCAACAGGTGTACGTGTGGATCTAGAAGAGACGTTGGCAGACCTCCAAACTTCAACTGGTCAAAATAATGAAGGTAGGAAGTAAGGGGACAAAACACAGGAAGTACTTGAGGAAGTAGTAAAAAAAAGCTCAATGTTCCGCTCACTCTGATTGGTCCAACTCACTTCACACACACCAGCCACAGCTGTGCACGGTGCACTTAAAGGTCCATTGTCCGATGTGTTTAATGTTAAAATTACATAAGACTGCGCTATGTGAAGGTTCAGTGAGATACAACAAGTGTCTGTTACTGCAGGTCGGCCAGTGTGTTGATATTCCCTCTTTTCTAAACCATGTTTACATCGCCGGTCCGACTCTAAACTCCTCCCAAGAACCTGTTCACCTGTAGTGTGTGAGGTGTTTGATGGAGAGGAGAAAAGTCCAGCTTGTTTTGAACTGTAACGGCTTTTAACGGTTGTTGTAATTCACCTTCACTACCAGTAGAGGTAGAATATCGCGCAGTGTGGCTTTAAATGCCTGTCTGTCTGTAAGAACTTGTCTGGTCTTCAGAAGTTTTGGAATCAGACAGAAATCTGGACAAGTGTGTAAACAAGTGCCAGGACAAATAAGAGGAGGCTACACATTACGTAGCTGTTCATTCACATATTGTGATACTTGTTGTGAAGAATAATCTACCATCTTGTGGTCATATTGCCCAGCCACTGTCAACATCTACATTTAGACGGTTTGATCTAAAGCATCTTAAAACGAGTGCAACAGTAGAAGAAGCCTGAGTCCTACCAGAATATATCCCTTTGAATACTGACAGAAATTTAAGAAATCTAATGAATAAAAGTAGGGAAATGATTGAAGTTTGAAATGGAAAGTGTGTGCAATGCTTTATACAATGCTAGTACAAAGTGTTCCTGTTTTTTACTAGATTGTAGTTGGAATGTTTCAAACAAAATAAACAAAGATCTTAGTTTAACTTTTCTTTAAAAAAAAAAAAAAGTCTAGTTAATAAAGTTTTTGGAGCAACAGCAGCTTTAATAAAACCCTCAACCAGGTTTTACTGCTAGCATCCTGTCATGTTCTTGTCTTCAGGTTCAGCAACATTGCCTGTGTATTAAATGTTTAATTTGTTATTTCATCCACTGTGCCAAACACCATAAAGTCCACGTTTAAAGCACGTCATGTACAGTAGAAAAATATCTTCCGTCAGGATTTGTTCTGTCTTTAGAATAAAGGTTGTATAGTTTACATACTGAACCTGAGCCATGAGCAGAGGGAAGGGTTTTTTCTGTAGTTCATTTAATTCTGTAATATCAATTAATTTATTTTCAAATTAATTTAAATATATTTGTTTTAATTATGCTGGATTTCTTTTTTTTAAAGGTGGGTCGTGTCACTTTTCAAATTATTAATGATCTGTTTTATTAATGATATGTAATAAAACTCAAATGTACTGTTTTAAAAAATATATAATTTAGGCAGTAGTCATGGGAACTGATTTTTTTTTCCCATTTCATAATGGTGTGGAACATGAAGAGTTTATTCCAAAATGAGAAGCCCAGCATTTGAAAAACATAAATTATTAACCCCAAATCACCTAAAACACATCCTTTTCAAAACATTGACGCTCATCCTGCAATCATGTTAAATAACAGGAGTGTATTGGAAACTAGCCAACTCAGACTGTAAGTACAATCTAACTAAGCAATTGATGACATTTTGGTCAGAGCCAATCGGAATTATCCTCTAAAAGTGATTCTGATACCAACAGGTCACCAGTGAAATGATACCAGAATTGGGGTGATTTCATCTTTTATCACCAGTTCAAATCCTCCTCCTGTACAGGTTGAAGGTGCTAATTAGAGATGGTCGTTATTGCTGTTCATCTCTAATGGGAGATGGGTGCTTTCCCCATTCACCATGTATAGGAGATGGCCATTTTACCATTCTTTTCATAGGAGATTTCTTTTTCTGATCATTGTGGTTCACATCTCTGATGCCTGTGAGAAAGGCTGTGTGTGTGTGTGTGTCTTTGTACAATATTTGTGTACGTGTGTCTGTACTTATGTGTGTGTGGGAGAAGGAGAAGAGGAAGTGATGGATGGATAATGTTTCCTGACTCTTTGAAAACTAAAGTTCGAAGGCAGCCCAGTGTGAAGAACTACAACAGCGGAGGAGGAGAGACCGTGTCAGACTACAGAACCCAGACCTCTCGGTATTCTCTACATTACACAACACACCGCACTGCACCAAGACACTGGGCTGCAGCTCGATGCACTTCACCTGTTCCCTCGTCGCTTTCCTCCTAACAGAATCCATGGGCCGGGTCTCAATAGGCTTTACTCGTTCCTTATGTCTTTCCTCCTAACAGAATCCATGGGCCGGGTCTCAATAGGCTTTACTCGTTCCTTATGTCTTTCCTCCTAACAGAATCCATGGGCTGGATTTCTAAAAGCTTTCTTAGTTTACTTCTCCTGTCATCTCACAGAGATACAATCAATAGAGGCCTAAAACCAAGAAAATGCCTTATTTCTATGTGGTGCTAAGCTCAGTCATCTCATCACCCTACCGCCGTGCGGACGTTTGGGGTTTTCTATGGTTTTTTGTCAAGAAGATAAAAGGGGATAGATACTGTTCCAATCTTTAGTTTCCTTGTAATTCTTCTAAAATGGTGGCACGTCCCTCAGGGTGAGTCTTTGAAGCCATGTTCTCACAGAGCTGGGGAATGTCACTGTCCAGACCCAACACACTCCAATGCTTCTAATAGTGTAAAGAGTATTCATTAGTGAGTTATGTTTGTGAGTTTGACCTTTGACCTAGGCCATTTCATTTCCACCGTCAAACGCAAGCAATCTCCTCGGTGAACTCTGTTACCGAGGAGATACCGATTTATAAAGTTTGAATTTTTTTCATTCTTTCAAGAGAGACGCAGATATCTTCTACAATAAACCTTTTCTCTTTCAACGAACACACATTCCATGTACATCAATGGACTCCTCTGTGTGTGGAAAACTGAATTAAAAGACCTGACCTAGGTTTAACTGTTAATTAGCTAAATATGTTGTAATTAGGCTGTTCTCCCTTCCCCCTCTCTCTCCTTAGTTCTAATTCTTAATTTCCGTTCTTCTCTCCCGTTTCTCTATCCGCTCACATGATCAGGAATATCTCCAGGGTCACGGTGTCTCTGAGCCTCGTGTTCTGATGTTGGTTCATTGTAATGTTGGTAGTTTATGGTACTGCTACACTGACTGTAGTCACTCTGGTTACGAGTGTCAGATGTCCAACATGGTCCAACACGTCCTGCAGTGGAGATGAACACTGTTGTGTGTTAGTGGCAGTTTGTAGTTTAAAGGCCCACATGATTGATTTTGATGTTTTTGAGCTGGTACATGGTGCTAATGTCTTCCCATGATGAATGAAGTCTGAAAATGTCCAGGCAGAGTATTTTCAGCAGACAATTGGTTAACAAAAATGGGTTTTTTTTCTACAAATCCAACCAGCATTACTATTCCCCACTACCTCTCTCTCGCTCTCTCACACACACACACACACAGTGCGTGGTGAGGTGAGCCTCACTGCCTCTAATCCCTAAATTGCTACACACGAGAAATGAAGGATTATTGCTAAAAGTTTGCTGCCTGTGTCCATGTGCCTGTCTAACACACACACACACACACACAAGCTGCGGTAGTATATAAGAAGATTAGTATGTCAGAAACTAAGCGCCAGTCTATGAGTCAGTGTGGTGTGACTACAAACGTAAGATATTTATAGCAATATTATATAAATCATACTGGTGCTCAGTAGGATGTTCTGTGCACCCTCCATGTGTTCTGTAGGTCTTGAAGGAATACGACGTACCGGTCGCAGACACCAGAACCGTCCATGTATCTCCCGTGACATCGTTCGCTCCAGTAACACTTTAGCATACATCAAGTTAAGTATTGTAGGTGACTTACAGTATCCCAGAAATTATAAAATGAGAACTTGTTGCAACTTTATCACTGGATGTTTAGCGATTTTTACTGACACACGCGCTCAGCCTGGCATGATGGTGCAGGAGTGCAGAAATAAGTTCTCACTACATTTGTCGTATACGATCTCTCTTCAGACTTTAGGTTTTGCCAGAAGCCACCGCATTAGTGAAGTAGTTCCAAGGTTATATTCTATTTTGTAAGATTTTGTCTTATTTTATCAATCAATCAGCCAGCCAACCAATAAATCAGCCAATCAGTAACCAATTAGCAATTGGTCAACCTAACAGCCAACCAAACAATATCAATCAATCAACCTACCAATCAATCATTCAATCACACACCATGTCTCTCCCATTTGTCCACGTAACTAGTAACAACACGCACCGTTAAAAACATAGATCATTTATTATAAGAACACATGCTACAGTGGATAAAACAACCTGTCAGACCACCGATATGTAACAGGAGAGTTGGAGGTTCACACGGGACTCACATCTCCACTCTACACTGTAGGTTTCCATAGGAATACAAAACCACACCGTCACTCTGGCATGGCCCCGGGACCGCTCCCCAAGGCTCAGTTTAAAAAAAAACAGAAAAATCACACTGGGTTCTTCAAGAGACGGGTCCAAAAAACCCAGCCTGGATCCTCCAAGGCGTCAGTCAATAGCGGTGTGTGTGTTTATTTTTTAATTTTTTTGCAGTGCTACTGTGATCAATCGATGTGTTCCTCAGTCCGTTCCGGTTGGCTCCGATCAAAGGTTCGCTCTGTTTGATGGAAGCGGAACCCTGGGAGAATACTGCTGCAGTGACCTATGGTTCGCTTCCCACCACCAATAAACATTTCTATTCGTAGGCAACGTCACATTAAAGAGTTTCATAGAACGCGTGTTCTTTTGTTTTCGTTTCTTTTTTCCATGACAAAGCAATATCGTCCATAAAAAAAGGAATTTCCAGCGACATGAAACAGGAACCTAACCTCTTGACAGAGCAACGAAATTCCAAATACATTTTGCTGTCAAACAGAATTTCACAACAAATATGTAATGATTAGCAGGCTACACACCTTGCTAACATAATTGACAACGATAACATTAGCAGGAACCTCGTAATTGTCCACTGGTTTGAGGAGGTGATACACTCAGCATTTTTTGTGCGATAAAGATGGAGGACATTCCCGGTAGCACAAAACAAAGTGGGTCACAAGGTCAAAACTCTTAAATGTTTCCTTACAACAAGACATTCTTGTGTAATTAAAGCACAAATACTGAGATAACTCCATGGGCACTGTTGCCCATCACAAAATCACCCCAGCATTATCCTTTAGAACAGAACAACAATCTACTGTATCTTTAACAATAAGAGATAAGTTAAGGAACCTGTTATCAACAGCACTTTGGAAGCATATCAAAGGCCATTAAAAGGAAGAACAACTGCAACAAGTAGAATGTTCTTTTTTTTTTTTTTTTTTAAACAAAACAAAAACAAATGCACCTCATTCAAAATGCTTGGGCACAATCACTGAATTAAACAAAACAGTTGAAAAATGCAAACACATCACCCAAAAGATTAAAAAAACAAAAACAAACCAAAAACACTCCATTTTAAATTGTCAAAAGCTCAGATGTGGCATGTTCAGTCTGCCAAAAGACAGACTCAAGTTGCTACATAACTTGTGTATTGTGTTTTGGGTTGCCATGTCTTGTGTATTGTGTTTTGGGTTGCCATGTCTCTGTAGGAAAAAACAGTGTTTGCATCTTGATATTGTTACATCACAGATAAGCAGCGGTGGTCAGTGACTGCAAATCACACTGGACAATGTTGCAGTTTAAAAACGCTGTGCCTTTGTTGAGGAGTCAGGTAGTTTATCACTGTGGTTGGGTAAAATTCAAATAAATAAAGTGTGTCAGTTTCTCTTTTCCTCACTTGAATTGAAAGTTTAGCCTACATGGTTTTTTATGTATTGAGAAAGATTCATGGTCCTTTTGCCCGTGAACCCTGTTAAACCCCATCACAGAATTACAAAAATACAATATTTTTCTTTCTGAATGTATGGTTTTGATGTTGCTTCTCCTGTTTTAAAATGCTGACAATTTTAATACTTTGTTTGCGCACAACGCCAGTGGGAGTTAGCCCTGTGAGTCCTCTACGTTGTCCTCTTGCTGTTTATTAGTGAACATCGGGCCTTTAAGGACCTTTATGAACCTATAACCGTCAATAAAATATCTTAGTTTCATATTCTGCTGGTTGGTTTATGGTACAGTAAGAGATAGTCTCATCTCCGTCACTGGGTTGTGCTCCAATCGGCTGCTGGCCAGACATCAGAAACATGCAGGAATATTCTGCTTTGTACCTCATAGCACCTCAGATCAGGGCTAGATCTACACAGCACAAACAATTTTTGCTTATTAAAACCCCAATACTTGTATTTTATCACATCAATGCCAGCAAGACAAATGATTCTGGCTGACTCAACTATTATGTCTTTGTCCATTTTAAGCAGACAATAAAATCAACCGTAGGGTTAGAAATTGGCTTTTGTTTCCGTGTAGATCAAGACATGGAACCTCGTCAACCTGTCATCCTGCTGCTTAGCTTGTGGAAGACTATGGATTGTTTTTTTGTTTCAGTTTTTCCACGACCTGTTTGCTAACTCGGCTTGTGCATAGCTCATTGTTGAACCAAAAAGCTATAAAAATGCGTAACAATCGCGGAACGTGTGATTTTCAGTTGGCAGCAATGACCACATCCCTCTGCGATGGGAAAACACAGTGAAACATTCAACGGAAGCAATGAAACAATCCCACGAGAAACAATCTTGCTCAGAAACAATCCTGCTCAGAAACAATCCTGCTTAGAAACACGGACCCCTAAAATCCTCCAAATCATTTGGACAAATGACTGACGACTGACGTGACTGATCGGTCTTATCTTCAAAGTCAAATGCAGTGCTCTTGGTTTCTCATAGCCGTTACAGAAAGGCATCTTCACTACGTCTTACCGACAGCGTATCTTATCTTGGTGCTAAGATGGTTTTGGGAACCCACATCATGTCTACAATGTAATCCTTCAGATAAAAAACAGAAGTCGGCTCTGATTTTCTCCCCTTGAGCAACCTCAACACCGATTCAACTGAACAGTCGATTCAAATGAATCCATGCGTGACTGTTAAAACACCAGTTTGCGGTCTTTGACTTCATATAACACTCCAACCTACGGTCTCGAACGTTACCGGGAGCGGTGGCCTGGAGGTCGGAGAAGCGAGCGAGTACCGGCAGCGCCCTCACTGGCCAACAGCAGACGACTGCGGTTTTACTGGGAAGGTGTGAACGCGTGGGACAGTATGAGCGAGAAGCAGAACGACGCAGATGCTAACGTCCTCACTCAACCTCGCTTGAATGAGTGAAGTCTTCATGTAGTGAGATTTAAAAATCGAACTTAAAGCGGATTTATATGGTTCTTAGTCTGAAGGCTTCAACTCATCCAAAACATTCTCTGGCTTTGACAGCTATATAAATGAGATATTGAATACATATAAATGTACATACATACAGATTCTGCATACAGCATAGTGTATGTGTAAATACATGTTGAATTCATGTTTTAAACTGAGATTTCTGTATCGCACAGATAAGCATCAGATAAAGACTAAAGACTATCACTGATATGTCTATTTGTGGTGATGTCTGGATTTGATCTAACTTGCAGATCTATTGCCCTGACTTAGGGCAGATTGAACATGTTTGAATTGAGATTTCAAACTTCTTTGCTCTAAATCATCTAAGGCCTCAATAGGGAGAATCCAAAAGATCAAACCAAACTGAAGGTTTGGGTACAGTACTGGATGGACACGCAGGCCAGCAGGAACTGAAGCTCCTCTCTGATTTCATGACTGATTTTACACGTCTCAGTGAGACAGATATCCGCTGATCATTTATGCGACGATCAATTGAAAAGACGATACAATGATCAATAAAACTTCTTAAGCACTACAGTGTCACTGTCCTAAGTCATGAAGCGATGCCTAGCGCTTATATTTCATCATATTTCAGACAACAACAGGAAAGTCACTGGACGTGTTTATGGAGACTCATCAGTCAACGTTAATCACCGTTTGCTTGTTTTCCTCACTTGCCAAAACAGAAATATTGGCTGCAGATGAGCTCATGGGTGCCGTGGCCCATCAGCGACTACCTCGTAACACTAGAGGCTCCAGAGAGCTATGAGCTAGCTTAAATTGGACAGCAGTGTAGTACTGTAGATACTAGCGATTTAAATGAATGGTTCATCTTCACCACATAGAAAAACTTCCCCAGAAAGAAGTTTCCCTACTATACCACACAAAGCACTAGAGAAATGTCTATATTTTTATATGGACTGTGGCAGAGTGTATTAAGCATGTATAAGGGGACCAAGTATGAATCATTCATACCCAAATACCTCTAAAACCTTAAGAATCCAGTCTGAGACTTAATCTGTATATTATCCTTTAAAAAGTATTTTGTACCGCCAATCATTATGTAATTGCATAACTGTCACTTTTTTTCAAATGTTGAATATCTCGCCATGTAAAAAGAATAAGGCCTTATAGTGTTTCAACTACAGTGGATCATAACAGCTACGGAAAACGTCTGGCACCGTTTTAAAGAGGAAGCCATGTTCTATAGAGAGGTAGTGCCATGACTAGAGACATACCTAAATAATGGCAGCAGATTAAAACTCTACTCTCTGGGAGGGTTAACCAACAGAGGGCAAAGAAGGGGCGCTAGCAGAGCTCAGATAACGAATCGTCAGAGAAAGAGAGAGAGGATTGCCGCAGTGATCGCTCTGAGGATCTTTGCTCCATTGCTTCTGTCTGTTGTCTTTTCTGATCTGCAGTGAATCCAGACTCCCTGCGTCTCTCTCTCTCTCCCGCCTCTCCATCTCTTCTTCATTTCCTCCTCACTCATTCACTCTGTCTTCTCGCTCTCTCTCTCTCTTCTTGTTCCCCCTCTCTCCTCTATCCATGTTCTCCATCTCCTCTCTTCCTCTCTCTTTGATGTCCACGCTCGCTGGACTGTGTCTACATTCTAAACTGATCCACCTTAATCGACTGACTCTGTATACTCAACTCACCATCATTTTATGTAAACTACTCTGTTGATTCATGAAGGCATATGCAAGGGGAAAGGCATTGTAAACATAGAAATATCAATAGATCAACTCGACTTTGATTATGTGACTTTGATTTTCCGTCATAGACATCGTAGAGGTCTGCCTTCTGTGCATCTCTCCTGCATCTCTGTGCATCCTGTATAAACCCAGTACTGTTTACAATGGAGCGTCTATGAGAATTGTTTGGAGAGCGGTAACCAACGGTTACAAGGGTCAGCGGCCATGTTGGAAGAGTGACGGCAAATGTAAAGATTGTGATGTCATCGCCTCTTCCTCTCCTAAGTCTAAGTCTAATGTCTGTTGAAATCTTTAAAACTCGTCTTAAAACCTGCTTTTACTCTTTGGCCTTTTGTTGCGGTTGACATGTTACATGTTGCGCTTTTATATTGCTTTTTGTCCCTTGTGCTTTTAATTGCTCTCTTTTTCCCTTATATTTTAATTTAGCTGTCTGTGTTTTGTTTGAAGCAGTCTGGTACTCTGGAAGGTTTGTGTAGAAGGTACCAGCGGTTGGGCCAAACTTTAGTCAAGTTGGGGGGAAAAAAACAAACCAAAGAAGAAACACCTCTTGTTCCTACTTCCTAATTCCTTACCAAGCACATCTCTACCACATGACCACGAGTCACGGGGACGTTTCATTACATCTGCTGGGGGGGGTGTGGCTTTGACCCTTACGGCCCTCGCTATTGGTTGATTGAAATGTCGGCGATCGAGGACTTCAACGTCATTCCACTGTTGGCCTCACGTTAAGTCGCTTTGGATAAGATTGTCACCCAACTCCTAAATTGTACAAATGAAAAAATGCGAAGAGCGTTCGTTATGTTCTGGGCGCGGTGGGTGAGGACCGGGCTGTCGATTGGAGGATTAGATGTGATGGAACAGGCGAAAACGACTCATTGCAACGCCATGGAAACCTGGCTGACAGCCTCCTCCTGTCTTAGTTCCTGGCCGCTGGAACGTTCCCATAATCTGGATTTTCTGTGCGGATTTTCCTTCTGTGTACTACAGTTCACTACATTTATCCAGCTCCTGGCCTCAATCCAGGTTGGACGAGCACGCTTTCTCTCCCTCTCTCCCTCTCATTAGATCGTGCATCCACCCGGCTCACGCTCCACTGATTGACAGAGACTCCTCTCATTTAAAAAAGCTGGTGGTCGGTGGAGGTCTCCTCCCAGCATCCCTTGCTGTTGGATTTGATCATTTGGATAGGCCTGGAGGGCTGGAGGGAGACGCAGGAGGAGGTACGGGAGGAGATACAGGAGGTGTAGGAGGAGGTCCGGAGGCAGGTACAGGAGGAGGTAGAGGAGGTGTAGGAGGAGGTATAGGAGAAGGCCGGGTAGTCCTGGGGGAGCATCAGGTCGGGGGATCAGATGCGGATTTGGTATCCATCGTTGAGGGTGCTGAGCTCTGGAGGTTTTCTCTCCACCGAGGCTGGCCTGAGAGAGAGAGAGAGAGAGAGAGAGAGAGAGAGAGAGAGATGGGGAGAAAGACAGACATGCCAACAGAGAGAAAAAGGTCAGGGTCAAATAGTATTTATCCTGCATCTATTCCACATTAGTACTGTATACAGTGGTGGTCATTAATCTACTAGAGAAGATGGACAGAGTCAGAGAGAGAGAGAGAGAAAAAGAGAGAGAGAGAGATTCATATTAGAGCGGTGAGGTTCTGGAAACCAGACAGTCATCCTGATTCAGATTTAATCCTACTGTCAGCTTAGAGTGTCTCCCACACACACTCTCTCTCTCTCTCTCTCTAGCGGACAGAGGAGATTGGAGCAGTGAGATCAAGGAGAAGTGTTATTGGTTAAATCCGATCTGTTGAGAGGAGAGCTTTCCTATTTTCCTATTCCCCCTCCTTTCAACCCGTCATCTCTGCCCTTTCTTCACCTTCTCTCCTCTCCTCTCCTCTCCTCTCCTCTCCTCTCCTCTCCCCTGCTCTGCTCTAGACAAACAGGCAGGCAGACAGACAGACAGGCGGACAGACAGACAGACAGACAGACAGAAAAAGGAGAGAGAGGGTGTGGGACAGAAGCGCAGAAAAGAAAGGTTCTGCGTTCTGGTAGAACCAAGACTGTGTTGATAACAGCCTTCCTAACCCGTAATTCACATCACTTCAAACGGCACCATGCAGTTAAAGTGTCCAGGCTCAGGCTGTAGTTACACTGCCTGTGTTGCTTCAAAATGGCAGCGTGTTGTTATGTCTCTACATGCTCGGGTTATAACGGCAAAAGCTGTTTAGGTCTCTTCAAGTAGTTTAAAATAGTAATAGGACATCTAAGTGGAGTAAGAGTCTTCTACATCTTAAATTGTTACTCTAAACTAATGCATTGATTATGAACTGACTATTAAGATGAGGATTAACTAGAGTATTGATCCCTGTGGTTCACACTGGCTCATCGCAGCAGCGAAGCATCGACAACACACTGAAGAGCAAACGTATAGCTAATAGAAAGCTCGATAGAAAGACTTCTCGTCGCGTTAAAACACACATAGAGACGAGAGGGCCGTGTCTCTGAAGCAGGATCTTAACAGAGTGAGGCAATGTTTTTAATGACAAGACTTAATTCCCTCAAATTCAAAGACTCAATGCAACTGTTTTGTGACATGAATTAGGGTTTACCAGCATGTAAACATGCTTTCAAAAACTATCAAGGCCTTATTTTCATTTTTTCAAATTCACAAACCTTTTTTAAGGATTTGTAAGGCCCGTGGACCCTTGATTACATTTTACAGTTCAGGTATTTAGCTGAACCGCTTACCCAGAATGCAACAGTAAAATAAGATCCAGTGTTACATTTGCATTAGTGCGTGTTGGGTCAGATCCAGCATCCAGATTAAATCAAATGCTGACCAAAAATATAAATTAGTAAATTAATCGCCTTGTTTCAATTTTTTAAATCCGGTAACAACATATAGATTTTATCCTGTTTGGGGTTCTATATTTCATTGCCCCAATTAAATAATCTCATCAATTCCTCAATTCCTACAATTGATTAGGACAAACACATACAGGCGCACACACACAAACATTCACTCATAGGCACACACACACACACACACACACACACAAACACAAGATGGCGGGTACTGTCGGCTGTGCGGTGGACTGTAAAATGATCTGGGATGGATCAAGACCTGCAGCCTGGCCATACTGCAGAGCCGCCAACATACACACACACACACACACATGCACACACACACACGCGCTTTTCCTTACAATCTCTGAAATTTCCAGCACTGCCATTTGACATTCAGCTGACCCCTAAACTTTATCAGACTTAACAATCTAACTATTCTGTACTTTGTAGTGGAGCAATCATTAAGAGTGTATGTGTGTGTGTGTGTGTGTGTGTGTGTGTGTGTGTGTGTGTGTGCGTGTGTGTGAGAGAGAGAGAGAGCTAGAAAGATGCAGGGGGCTGATGACTTCATTATCTTCTTGCATGCCCGCTGGTTTCTACACAGTATGTGCGTGTGTGTGTGTGTTGCGTATGGGTCAAACTGTGACCACTACAAACAACAGAACCATAATAGGAGTTCACGAGAGGCTCAGTAAAACTACATCTATAAAATGCCAACGTTAGGTTTAGATTAGATTAGTTCAGATTAAATTTTATGAATCTGACAAAATTAGGTTAAAACATTTTGAAAATGACCCAAACCACAACCCACACATCGCTTTCATTTCCAGCTAAAGCCTAAACTCTGTGTACTGTTTTTAAACTCCATCTCCCATGATCCTCTCTGTACTACAACTAAATCAAGAACTGTGTGAACACTTCTAAATCCTGTCTAAAAAACGATGTAGTCAGCTTGCATTAGATGAAATACGTTAAACTTGCATTACATTTGACCTTTTATCTATATCTTTACTAGTTTGCTTGTTATTCACTTGTCTTTTTCCACCACAGTAACCAGAGGGGGCAGTAGCGAGCATTGCGAAGTGATATCAAATCCTTTTATTAAAATAAGCGCTGTTTCGTGAATCAGCGCTTAGCTTCCCAGGCTAGTATTCTTGGAGTACACAGAAAGAAACAACTCTATCGGTCGTTCTCCCACTGTCTGCTGAACACACACACAAACACACACACACACACACACACACGCGTGTGTCACAGTGGCACCTCCTTTCAGCTGGTGTCAGCTGAGCAGAGCAGTGACTTGTCTTCCTGGTAATAATGCTGAGTTGTCACTGACCCACACATGCACACGCACATATAGACACACAGGCTTGCTAGCATGTCAACAGCAAGATGTCAAAACAGTGTATTTTTTGGAGACAAATTGTAATGCCTCTCTCACTCACACACACACACACACACACACACACACACTCCACATGATGAAAGCTACGTACGATTTGTCTCGGCGGTGTGTGTAGCGTTGCTGGGGGCTGCTCTGCCGTCTCCGTGGCGACAGGGACTTCCCCCGGCTGCGCTCCTTGATGGGCGATTGGGCGCTCGACGATTTCAGGATCTAACAAACAAACAAACAAACATCAATATTTCGATTATTTAAAGGTCATGTATGCAATTTTTGTACTTAACCAAACAATTAAATAAATACATCCACAGAGATTGTATGAATATGCTGCTTAAAAGTACTGCTTTTCCCGTTAATTCTAATTTAAAGAATTTGACGGCCCGATACAACCTGTTGTGTTTTTGTCTGACTGACAAAACAAACAATAAAATTCATTTTAATAAACTGTGGTTATTATTTTATTTCCTATGGGTAGGTGTTTATGTTCATGCCTTGCTACACACTCACAAACTGTTATTGATTACCTGAGAGTATTTCAATGTACAGGAAATCAATTAAACTAGCATGGAGCTAACAACCACTGCTGTTGGTTAGCCTCAGGGCTAAGTAGGCCTTATGTGTGTGTGTGTGTGTGTGTGTGTGTGTGTGTGTGTATATGTGTGTGTGTGTGTGTGTGTGTGTGTGTGTGTGTGTGTGATAAAAACAGCAGTCTAAAGCTATCATTACCAGTTCAGCAGGAAAGAAAACAATTTGAGTGAAGACACACACACACACACACACTAAAACACATACATAGCTGTGGTTTCCTGGACGAAGAAAAACACAGGATGTTGCTCATTTTCCACAGCTGGCCATGTTAGTCATGTGGCTCTGATAGATATATGGGTCAGAGAGTGTGTGTGTGTGTGTGTCCTATCATTATCTTAAACTTAATACTCCAGAAAGACTACTGAATAGTTCCATTTGAAAAAATTCCACATCTAATTCTATATTCAACATACTAAATTAGAATAAAACTAATTAAAACTGATTGGTGAGTTCTTCACATTCCAAACACACACACACAGTCTGAAATCTATTTTTGAAAAAAAAATTAACATTCTATGGAGTACAGTACCAGTATATATGACACCACAGTCCCAACGGCACAGCTGACTAGTCTTACCATGTGTGTGTGTGTGTGTGTGTATGCGTGTGTGTGTGCGCGCGTGCATGTGTGTGTTTGTATGACAGCTGTGAACACGCTGACCTACATATCTTGCTGACGTTCAGTCAAGCTCATGTCCACCCACCATCATCGCTCTCTCACACACACACACACACACACACACACATACACACACACACACACACACACCCTCCCCCAACATGAGGGATTCAGGGATAGCTTTGGCTGGCCTCCCTTGTCTCTGTTGATATTCATAGTTCTAAACACACACCCAGACAGACTTAACGTCTTCTAAGGTCAGAGGTCAAGCAGGACTAACAAACAAGCAGCGGGCCTTCTCTCTCTCTCTCTCTCTCAGTTTGGTTTTAAAAAAATACAGAAAATTGTAAAAACATTCCAAAGTAATTTAGAAACCATTAAACATGGAACATCCTACCTCTCTGTTCCTCTTTCACTCTTCCTTCCCCTGTTCCTCCTGCTTTCTCTTTCTCTCTCTCTCTCTCTCTCTCTCTCTCTCTCTCTCTCACTTTCTTTCTCTTTTGTCTCCCTCTCTCTCCCTCCCTTTTCCCATCATGCCCTAGATAATTCATGACAGTTGATACTCCATGCCGTGTTCAGCACCCAGGAAACAATTCCTGTCTCAGAGGATTGAGGTTGGTAAAGGTCTTAGGGATTACTGCTTGAGGGTTGAACCTAAATCCTCACAACTCACTAAAATCAACATGTCTCTGTGTGTGTGTGTGTGTGTGTGTGTGTGTGTGTGTGCCCCACTACCTTCATCCTCATGTCTCGTCCATGTTTCTCCAGCTCCTTCCTCATCTCCTGGGCTCCGAGCCGCGCTGCGTTGAGCACCAGGTGCTTCCACTCGATTGGCTGGAAGACGTGTGGGTCATGTGGTACGTAGAGACCAATCTTCACCTGGGACACAGAGAGAGGCGGGGCCATGAGCTCCCTCTGCTCAGTTTAGACAAGATGTCAATAATGTAAATCTCTGGCTACCCCAGCATCCCTTCATCCTTCCTCCCCTTTCCCCACCCTTCTTTCCTTCCTTCCTCCCTCCATCCCCATCCTACCTACCTTCTTCAGGGTGTGCTGGTATCTCTTGTAGGAGCTCTCGAACTCGGCGACCAGCTCTCCCAGGGTTCTGTGAGTAAGCGGCTTGTCCATGAGGTCCTGTCGCCGGCTCATCCCCAGCGACCCATAACGCCCGTTGCAGTAGACGCCCAAAACCACGTGGTGGAAACAGTGACCCGAGAACTGGGTCTTGAAGCTGATGGGGAAACGCTCCAGCGATGTCAGGCCGTTGGTCAGGTAGCTGGGTCACAAGTGGAGTTAAGGAGGGACCGTTTTCTTCGACGTGACTCCTGACAGTTAACGTTTTAGGAATTCCCCTGGTGCTCTCACCCGGAGCGACTTACATAAGCACAACGGCAGAATAAGCTTTGGTAAGCCTGGTAAGTACTTGTTACACACTTCTAAGTTCATTATGTATCCGGGAGATTATTGATGAATTGATTATTAATTGACTATTGATGAATAGGTTGCAACTTCAAAAATAGCTAACCTATCCTTTAAGTACCTACATATTACATACATACTTACATAGACTTTTCCATAGGTGAAACAGCTTAACCCCACTGGAATAAGGCTATTGTAAAGTAAAGAGTTACCTAAGCTTTAACTTATAGATAATCAACATTACAAACAATTAATAGTAAGGGTAAGTCATGGGTCAGAGCCACAGCGCCATGGCAACAGAATATTCCTGTGACTCTAGAATGACCTTGTGTGTAATATAGAGAAGTACCAAAGGAAGCAGGGGAAACAAGAGCTGAGCAGACAGATAGAAATGATATTTTTAACTTCCCACAAGAGCTGCAGAAAAAAATATGTTCCAGTGGGTTCGATGCTACATCTGACTGTGAACCCTGGAATGAGAAACAGCGTATGGGTTTGGTTTCTGTCACAGCGGAGACGCTATGAACCAGCTGTGATCTTCTGGAACGGAGAGTGGAACCTCCAGTCATGTCAAATCAGATTCACACTCAAAATGACTGAGACAACCACGGGAGAAATACTGTGTGTGTGTGTGTGTGTGTGTGTGTGTGTGTAGCTTCTCCTATCTGACTGAATCTGTTCAATTCCTTGCTGCTTTCTTGTCTTATATAACTGAAAGAGAGATAGAGAAAGAAACAGACAGAGAAAATGAAACACATTAAACAGAGAGAGACAGAGAAGAAAGAGAGAGAGAGAGAGAGAGAGGGGGGGGGGCTG
>OMKK01080119.1:0-15527 GCA_900302305.1 Polymixia japonica | reverse complement strand
AACACAAAAGAACAAACAGAATGGATCAGAGCAAAATAGAGCAGAAATAATAGCAAAAAAAGACCAGAATACAACAGTGCAATGCAGCACAGAACAGAAGAACAGAACAGAACAGAACAGAACAGAACAGAACAGAACAGAACAGAACAGTACAGAACAGAACAGTAACAAAACAGTACACAACAGTACAGAACAGAACAGTACAAAACAGTACAGAACAGTACAGAACAGAACACTACAGAACAGAACAGAACAGAACAGAACAGAACAGAACAGAACAGAACAAAGGAGTTAAAAACAGTACACTTTCTGTAATATATTTTGAAATGAATTGTTGAATTTTAACTATAATATGATGCTGTTATGAGAGACAGTTTCAGTGTTGGCTAGATTATGTTAGCTCTACTATCCTGCTCTATTTCTATTGCTATGTGATGTGGGAATCTAGTCTCTAATTTCTCTTATTTTAAGAATGTTGGAAATCTTACCATGGAAGGTTCCACTACATATTTTAGGCAAACCTCATAAGAACAGTGATGTTCCCAGTAGAACCAGACCAGAGCTCATCTATCAAAGGTTCTGAACATGTCTAAATAATGAATCATTCTGGGTTGCTAGCTTCATACTGTAGTAGCCTACAGAACAACAGAATTAGAACCAACCTTTACATTGTAATTGTAAATACTGACACTTTATTTCATTAAAATTTTAATATTTTATTAGATTTCCCTGTTATTTGTTTTATGGGAAAGTATATATTGTCATTGTTGTCTTTATCTGTTGCACAACAACTGCCCCTCAGAGACACTAATACTAATACTAATATGAATACTAATACTAATATTAATACTAATACTAATATGAATACTAATACTAATATTAATATGAATACTAATATTAATACAAATACTAATATTAATACTAATACTAATATTAATACTAATACTAATACTAATACTAAGACAAGAACATCAAATGGTGGTGCACAAGGAACTTTATACAAAGGCTTTGTATACATTGTAAACAAGGTGCTTTCTCAAATTGTGTGACGTCAGTATTGCTAATGCTACTGTTAGTTAGAAATACAATTAGCTTAGTGCTGATTTGGTTACATGTGACCTTTGAACAAACCACAAGAGGGTACTGTTGATGGTACAAGGTCCACAGTGAGTCCACCTAGCATCTGACCAGCTATATCAACAAAGAGACTGTGGTGCTCAACCCAGGACTTGTACACGGTATTAAGACTCTTTACCCAGGACACCTGACTAAATAACTATCCCCAGTAAATGAAGAGATGGCTGCACTCTTGCTGCAGATCAGAGGTTTATCGGGAGCGCCCAGAGATGACCGACGTCTCGACGATGCCCCTCCTCAGAGCCTCCTGAAGCCATATTTTTGCGGTCCCGATAAACCTCTGATCCGTAGAACGCGTCCATCTCCTCATACAGTATATTTGACACTGTCAGACACACTGACCTGAAGTAGAGGTGACAGTAAGGAGGAGAAGACTGCATGCAACAACACCGCCTGCTTTTCTAGACTATCTGTCTACTTGTTTGTCTGCCTCTCTTGATGCTTTCTGTTTGTTTCTTACACAAACACAAACACAAACACAAATACACTGAATCAGTAACGGAGAGCCACTCCCTCTTCCACTAACTTCTAGTTCCCATAAACCCGTCCACTCTTCATACACCTGAAGGTTTACAAGGACAGATGAAGACAATGTTCTTTGGAGCATCACAGATATACAGTTCATAAGTTCTCTTTGCATTAAAATTGTCATCCCTTTTGGAAGAGACCTTAGATGTTTTTCTAGTTTACTAATGAGATTCTCAGTCAGCGTTCTTAAAGGCAGGCCCTGTATAACTGTAATAAGTTACAATTGGAGGCAGTCATTCCAAGTGACTATATATAAGATTTATTTTGCACCAGAGGAAGGTCGTCCAAACCAACAGAGGCTGCCCAGAAGATCGTTCATTTGTGGACTACACATGCTGCTTCAACACGATCTGATCAACCCCGGCCGGGTTCGCCTGGACCGAGGTGTCTGATGTTGAGAAGACCTGAAACTCTGAATGACTCCAGGCTGGATTGCTAATGATGTGTTCAAGAGCATCAGTAGATGTTAGGTATAAACCAGCAGTGGGCACCTGATGCGATCTGGCAGATCTCCCAGTCTGGAAAGAGGAACAGGACTGAATGCTCAGAGGATGAGGAGCCTCCACGCAGAAGGAGGGAGGAAGGACATGATCCTGAGGAGATAGGCCTCATATGAGCTGCTTCACTACTTTCCTTTCCGACAAAGACCCAAGGAAAGAAAGGAAGAAAGAAAGAATACGCCGCATTCTCCAGAAAATAATTGTATATTTCCTTCGTCAAAGAAATCAAACCTCTTAGTGATCAGCTCTGGATCTGTCCACCTTCTCCAAAACACAGACCTATGGACTTCACCTTCTGCTGCTCCTGGCAGTCCGGGAAACCACACTGGTCAGCATCTATAGCCTGGAGGCCACACTGTTCAGGAGCCAACATAGTTAGCCGAAACAAAGCACCGTGACTTAAAGTGTGACATCTTCTCTTCGCCACAAGGGTCGTGTCATGTTCCGAAAAGTGAAAAGCGTGGAAATAATCACACTTTGCGAAGAGACTCGGGCCATAACCGACCCACCGTATTCTCTGAAGATCGTCTGATGTCATCAGATCGTTATGGGGCGTCGCTACATTCCGATAACAAGTGTGTTAATTGAAAACTGGAGAGTGACCTCCAGGAGCCAAAGTGGAGAGAAGGAAGCCAGAGAGCGTCTAATAGAAACCCTCCCCTGGGTTTTACAGACAGTGGTACTTACTTACACCCAGATTCAATCAGCAAGATAAGATTAAAAGAGAAAGAGAGCAACACAGTTTTAATTAGGGCATCTTAAACTATGATATTTTAGTGGAATAATAATCTTCGCCTGATAGTTGATGAAAGACTACAGAGTATGGTGAGAGACACTATTAGAAAGAGATGGGGATGGTCTCTAAACGTTAGGTCAAGGTCATTACTGCTTAAACGTAAGGCAACACTTTCCCTGAAATATTATTTGGCAAATAGCCCAATAGACTTAATAAATTAAAACCGTTTAGTTGTAGGTTTTTTAGTTTTTTTTTATCGTGAAGATGTAATTCTACATATTTATGATGCTGTTCATAATGTCTGTTGCTTTGGAAGCCTTCTTGTCCACCTTGTCAGGTTTTTAGACCTTTTAGTTGTTTTGCATTTGATTATCAGTAGTTATCGGATGCTATTTTGGGTGTTTAATAACGTTTGAACCTATCCATCTAAAAAGACATTGCATTAATGCTTAAAGAAGGTAGTCCAGCAGATAACAGGCCACCTTTTTCGGATTGCAGGCTTGGCTTTGACTTGTTTGATTTCCAGCCAAAAGCAACGTCCGTTGGCCTTCTGTCCCTATTTGAGTTATTTCCTTTGGTCTAAGTAGAGAAAGTTAGGGTAGCCTTGCAAAATTAAAAAAAGCAATGGACCAAAACTTTCCTTTGTTGCCCAGTGCTGCTGTTAACTCATGCAAGACCGGCCGAGGCCCAAGCGGACAAAACTAGGCCGCAAAGCACCAGTGGAGCTCAGAAGGTACCCGGCCTGCATGCTGGCTCTTCTGACGGGCTTCATCCACGCAGGGAGATCATGGGGATTAAACAGTAATTGATATCCACCAACAAACCTCCCGATGGCCTTTAGAAAGTCCCGTCACCGGCCAAGAAAGAAAAGCAGATCAATGCAGAGGAAGAGACAGAGACATGACTACAGACGGAATATATATGCAGGTAGGATATAGAGTATTTAAGTAAAGACATCGCTTATATTTTTTTATGAAGTTTATAACATGAAGACGTTGTACTTGAATTAGATATTAACCTACAACTCGGAAGTCGCCCCTATTAACAGAGTTTTTCCATGACAATCAAACCTAAAGGAATAAACATGTTTCCATGATGTTGATAAAGAAAAACACAAGTTGAAATATTTTAGCGGGTTTTTTTTTGCACACAATGAAAAAATACGCATATCTCAATACATAAATGAACGACGAAAAGCAATATTGGCTAAAACTGCAGACTAAAGTTCCTAATCCCAAAAGAGCCTACAGACAAACATGAGAAGCTCGTATAGACTAAGCGGTTATCATAAGTTAAAGGAAAGTGTGACTGAGGCTGGATAGGAAGTGTCCCCTAACCTCGGGGACCCCCTCGTGTTTCTTTCCCCTCAGTTTGTTTGTGAAAAGCCGACAGGAAGCTGAGGGACCCCGGTGGCCCCTGTGTCCCGGTGGCCCCTGTATTGTCTCCTGGTATCACAGCGACGCGCATCTGTGCGCCAAGACGATCTCATGAGACCACGATCCCCACGCAGGCCGACGGGGTCCATTCACAAAATGTTGGATCTTGTCTTGGAAATGTTGTATACTATCATGCAGACCCTTTTCAAGGGGGAAATAAATTAAGGAAAAATAAATTAACAAGTAAAAAGAAATTGAAATTGAGATATGCCGCGTGGGGTGGAAATGGATTTCTATATCGTTCAATTTAAAATATAGTTTTCACGAAGTATAAACTGTTTGTATGTATGGATATATATATGTAGGCCTATATGTAGATGGATGGATGGATCTATCTATCTATCTATCTATCTATCTATCTATCTATCTATCTATTTATTTATTTATTGCATTTAGACTGTTCTGTTTTCGTTTGACTAAAAACTTTGAAGATATTACAGTTTAGGAAAATCCCCTAAAATGAAGGAATTACCACAATCAAATAAATATATTTCATATCGCAATAATCTATATTTTGTTCTCGTGTCCACGAGGCTCAGAAAAAATATATACGTTGTTTATCAAAACACTTTTTTTTTTGTAATCTTTGCAATGATTAAAATGATCCTGATATTTTTAAATAACTATTTTTACCCGAGTTAAATGTCCTGTTTAGTCCTTCGTGAGGCCAGTTGAACTTCAGGAATGAAAAGTTCAGTCATAAACAGTGTAATAATTCCCCTCCTTGGTTACACACATTTAAATGTGGTTTTGAAGTCAGAAACGACGGATTGGTTAAAACGAGCTGTTTTCATTTCTCACCTGCTATTAGACAACTTTCTGCAGCGTGTGTCTCTCTTTTTGTTAGATCATCGTTTAGATAAAGTGCAAAAGTTTGCGCTGGCTGTCTCCTAGTAGCTTATAAGCCTATATGCTTCAGAGAAAAATAATTACTAACAAAACATTAGTGACAGCTGCTCAGACCCCTGACAACCTCAAGCTGTCTTTCCAATTACAAGCTTTCGATTGACCAAGGCGTCCTGTCGAAACTGCAGTGAAAGAGACCACATCACATCGCAGGCTGGGCCAGTATTCAGCCCTGAAACACTAAACCTAGATCTGGACATGGGTCCATAATGAACTGGCTTCAACAACTTCTGTCTCAGACTTTATCCAACTTTCCGACTGATAGAATTAAAGATGTACTACTACAGAATAAAAATCAAGGTCTAAATTATGATTTGGTTAGGAAACCGATTAGTCTGTTGAAATAACGTGGCTGTCTTTTGGTTTTGGAGAAAACTACTTGCGCCAAGACCTGGTTACTGGTATCTTGCAGTACCCCCATATTTCCAATTATATTTACAGATTATCCAATAATTAACATGAAATATTATCCTTCACATGTAGAAAAACTTTGTGAATCCTGGGACAAAGTCATAACATTAATACAATTTTTTTTTAAAACAGCAGTTGACTTTTTGCAGGACGCTGACTGTAGGTAGACTACAGTAAATCAGTGTTATCAGGAGGTAGTTTGATAATAATACATTGATTGAATAAATATTTCAATTATGAATTAATTATGTCTAGAATTCGATGTTGGACCTGGATTCTGTAACCATTTCGTTCTGTTTAACCCCTCAAAGGAGATACTGTTGATGAATGAAAAAGTAACATTTATCAACAATATTACCATTATTCAAGGTGACAAAAATGACTCTTATTTTAGGGACAAAAGGTCTGTAATGTCTAGTTAATTTATTTTGTACCTGGATTGCAATGGCATTTGTTTCTGCAGATTGCATTTCCACAAACCTAACACGTCACCTGGGTGTATTAAAACACAAGCAACGTAACAAGTAATATTCTATTACACCAAAAAAGCAACATTATTCAGAATAAACAAAAAAGCTACCCAAGATGATCCAAGACAAGTTATTAAAAGCTTATATAAGACAACAGAAAAGGTTCACTCATGATTACGACCAAATAACCACTTTTAATGCAGTAAAAATACGGTTAGACTGTTTTATAGCCTCGTACAGAATCCGTCCAGTTTAGTTATCTTAGTTTAGGCTGCTTAATGTACAGCTTTATCTTTAGCTAAATACTTAATCTGATATTTTATAATCTAGGCCTACATAGGCTGTTGCGTTATTTGCAAAATAGTTTTCTACAAACGGAAAAGAACAATTGTCAAAATAAAAACAACAATCCAAAATGACATTTTAGAGATGATTATAATTTCTAAGAGATCAATCGTTTAAAAAAAAAAATTCGAATCCACAACAATCAATATCTTACGTCGCCCAAGAATAAAAATGTCAAAATAGCCCAAACGTCCGTTCATCCACCCATGAAATGAAATATACATCAAAATGTAGCTTTCAAAACAAAATAGCGAAATAGCAAAAACAAAACTATAAAAGTTATGAAAATGATTATTTGTGGAAAAACAGTTAAGTGACAGTTTTCGTAAAGCTAAACCCTGCTTTATGTCCACAGAAGCATATTGGCTTACAACGGAAAAAAATATGATTTCCATACATTATTTGTGATGGAATGTATGTTTTGTTATACCACACAGTGAGAGATAGGAGGGACAGGAAGGGAGGGTTGTGTGTGAAGGGCGGTGTAGGTCGTGAACCGGATTGGAGCAGGAGTTTTGTGTCTAGACTTCTGACACCTCAGAACCACACGACTGATGGCACATCTCTCCACAACCTTCATGAACCAGGAGATCTATTATAGACATCCTCAACAGCTCAGCAGGGGTCCGAGGCGGTTTGTATTCTTTATTCAGTCTGAATGTTGTCATCAGTAAAATCAATACATAAACAAACACAAACTTTTTATGGTACCATACATTCCATGACAACTATATCTTTGGTGTTAAGTGAACCTCGTATGTTAAAGTACTTGACCTTTGGCTAAAAATAGCAATTGCTGTTTAAAACCTAGATCGTAAGGCATGTGTATATTGTGTATGTCTGTTACTGCACTGAAACAAATTCCAATCAACTCTGTTGACATGGCAATAAAGTTTTGGATCTTGAATCTTGAATCTTGAAGGTGCAGGAGGATGAGTTGAACATCTGGCGACATGGTTCCTACGTTTAAAGGCTGTGTTCTAACAATCCAGGAGGTTGATTTTCTTCCAAATTTAAAGTAAATTGACATGAGATAGTTGTCATATAATAGACATTGATGGATAATTGTGGATATAGTATAGGCTAATTATTTACACTTTGTATTTAGGCTACATTATGCATCGATTGAACTCAAAGTGTATTGTTCCTACTCTGTAGGCCTCAGCCTGCATATAGCTGCCTGTCTAACATTCTAACCAATCCTGGACGTCTTCAACCTCTAGACTGTGGTCTGAGAGGCTATAGGCTTTATGGAAAGGGGCGTATGTGTTGCACTGGCCACATTCATCCTCCAAATAATGTATTTAATTAGGCTACTAAACAATCACGAATACGTCGCACTGGTTTCAAAACCAGCATCGCTCATTGGTTTTGATGGTTTATTCCATAGGCCTGTTCAGTTGGCCATGTGTTGTGGTTTTTACGCACGGACGGCATTGTGATGTGAAGAAGAGCGTCTGACCCGCGGCCTCATAATAACGGAGGGATGTCTGTGCAGCCCAGTGATCTACAGATGTTTTTGGCGTTGGCTGTTTCTAAAGCCCTCCGGTCTTAGGCCATGCGTGAAAACTAAAACCACACTCCGGCAAGCATTACGCATACATTGGCCAAGAAAGAAATCTAGCACTTAACTTAATAGGACGACTATAGGCCTATGAAATACAATTATCTCCAAAAGCTTTACTCAATATTCTGCCTTGTCCTTCCGTTGACTTTACATGTGTGTCTATATCACTTTATGATACCGAACTGTTGGCAATAATTGATTAGCTAAGACCTCTATAAGCATTTAAATGCGTTTTCATCCCGGCTAGATCTCTCATGTGATACATCCTTGTCGCTATGACTTACTTAATTTATCTTCAAGCCACTGAAACGTTAACACTTTCTTATATATTACGCGTTTTAATGATTTTGAAGACGCAATTGTTAATAGGTTGTAAGATTTTTTTTTTTTGCAGCGTAAGATAAAACTTCTCGGTTTGAACCAAATGGACTTGGATGTTACAGCCTAGACGCTACATTTTTAAATGCCAACTATAAGGAATCACCCCTCCCCCTGCTTCACACGGACACTCCAGCTTCATGGCCACGATGAACACGCAGCGCGTTTTGCACCTGCGCCGCCGCCGAGAAAACCCACCAAAACTTCAGCCAGATGCCTCTTAAACTTCATAAATACAATATCAAAATAAACAGGGCGACCGCTTTGAGTTTGAGCGGATGTATCATTCAAAATTCAACAAAACCCGTTTTGTTTTTGTGAATCTAAACTGTCCAACAACCGCTCGGTGGATTGATCGTGGACGCGCCTCCAGGGAACGACGGGAAAATCATGTGTCGCAACATCTCCAACGCTATTGGTCCGAGGCACGTGTCTGAAATACCGTAGTACGACGTCACAAGGGAGCCTGGCAGCCAATCAGAAATGAGAACCAAAATCCGTAGTGAAAGTATTTCAGGAGCACTTTGCGCGTCTTTATTCATCGTAGTTTTAGTGCGCTGCCGGTAGCGTCAACATCTGTGCGTAAAGGGTTCGTGTGTTTACAACTCATGCTGGCATTTTTTTGAATGATTAGACTTTTTGAACCCCAAGATCAACCATGAGGAGTAATAACTGAATTTGAAGTATGATTTTTCTTTGTCAAAAACATAAGAGGCGGGTTTTCAGAACAAAAACAATATAGGAAGCTATACTGGCAAAAAAATAATAATTTGTTTTTCCTCAATACTTATTTTGCGTTTTTGTTGATCGAAAACACAGCGCAGGGAGAGAGAGAGAGAGAGAGAGAGAGAGAGAGAGAGAGAGAGAAATAGAGAGAGAGGGAGAACTAAAATATAAGCAACTAAAACGGTGGGATTATCATCTCGGAGAGGGAATAACAGAGAGGTGCTGAACGTCAACATTTAGTCCTGAAGGCTGCATCATTATGGAAGAAAATGATCGCCGAAACCGAGAGCGCCAAGAAGACTCCGGAGAGGAAATCCTGCCTCTCCTCCAACCACCTGGCAACCAGCAACCCCACAGGATCACCAACTTTTACATAGACAATATCTTAAGACCAGACTTCGGGCGCAAGAGGAAAGACGGGACTTTCAACAGAGAGGAGAACAGCCTCGGAGGAACGAGAAGGGAGAACCTCGCCGGAAGGGTCTCCAAGACCGGCGTCCAGCAGCAAGGCGGCGCAGGGGTCGAGGAGGGGAGAGAGGGGTCTGAGGAGGTGAAGAAAGATGATATTGTATCCGTGGACGTGCCTCTCAAGCCCCGAGGAGACAGCGGGGATCAGTGCCTAAGCTCCGACTCGGATAGTAGTTCCCAAGCCAGCTCAGCCCCGTCCTCCAAGCCGATGCTGTGGCCTGCCTGGGTGTATTGCACCCGATACTCAGACCGGCCTTCATCAGGTTGGTTCACAATTATTATTCCGTATCGAAAGAGATTAAAAACAAACGAAAAGTTTTTAGTTTTTTTTTTTAATTCTCGGGAGAGAGAGAGAGAGACGGAGTGAAAATGATTGAATCTTATCGCCATAAAAACCTCAAACCACCTCTCATACGTCATCGGGCACTAAGCAGAAAAAAAAAGAAAAGCGTAGAATTTGGATTCGATTCATTTTCAAGTTTACGTTGATATGAGATGAAAACACTGACTTAATAATTTGGAACATTTTGCGTTTCATTTCATATCAATATTCTGTTTAAAAACTATTTTTTGATCGATCTCGTCCCTCATTAATTTTAATAGAACGATATTAATACGAGTGGCAATTGACAAACCAATTATTAGACCATGATAACTATTATTAGGCTACAATTACACTCATTATTTCGTACTTGCGACATTTAAATAATCATATCAATCTCCTTATAATGTATTGTACTTTTCGTATCGCTCTGCGTAGTTTGAACAAATTAATTAGGACCAAACCGAATGTTTTTGAGAACGTCGATCTGAATTTGGCCATAAAATGTAGATTACGTCAATATGATACCATGGTATCATTTAGAAGTTGTCTCAAATATTATATAAGCCTAAATTGAAAGTTGTGAAGTCCAAAGCAGAACTAAAACCAAGTTTAACGCCATTGTTCCTTATTCCTCTTTGTTAATATTCAATTAGCATATTTTTTGACAATGGGAGTGAGCCTAAAAAGTGAAGGCTATCCCATCCCAGAAGGGAGACGGGATTAGATCTGAAATGCATAACAACATAGGTTACGTTTAAAAGGTTTCCAGAGATAAATAAAATATAAACTCATTTTGTTTCCTACATTTTTAAGAACATATAGGTTATTAGTATAGCCAATTTAGAAGTATTGCACACCACATATGTAGGCCTAGTATTAGCTACAATATAACATTTAGGCTTATTGCAAATTTGAACTATTCCGGAATACATTGATTTATGTCAACATTTGAATAAAAACATCCTATATTTTTATCAATAAAGTAGAAAGATTGCCTTTTGTTCATTTAACCGTCCAAACACTGGGGCACGTCCAGGGCTGGGCTATTCTTTTGTGGCTATGTAGAAACGCATAAACCTTTGAATTATTGTTGATTAAATAACTACTTGTGGTATTCAAATTCAGAAAAAGATATGTTCGCTATCGAATGAGCGTTTTAGAGGCAACTTGAGGATTTTCCAAAGGGCTGTTTTTATTGTTGTGTTGAAACAAAAAAAGTTTCCATCGTGGTCCAGGCCCAAGTTTGTCGAAATGACCACAATGGTCCATCGAGGTCAGGGAGGCCTGCATACAAATATCATCATAACATCATGCAGTGACTCTGCACAATATCCAAATCGCTTGAAAATAAAGCTTATTCTGTGCAGTAAATTATATATATATACATATATATATATATAGGATATATTACAGAGGTTGATGTCGACAATTGGTTTGAGTTCAAGTAGGTTATTTACACTTGAAGTAAATCCAACCTGATTTTACGCAAACTTCTCCGCGACTCTCGTTTACTCCTCATTTTTTCTAATGATGAAAATGTGCACGATAGTTGCTTGTAAAGGCTTTTATGAAGCGTTAACTTTAAAAATGTAGTTCCTATGGTAACAGGGAAAGAAAGAGGCGCCTAACCCCCATCCTCCTTCCTGCCACTAACCCCACCCCCATCTGCTCCCAGCCTCCTCCAGCAACAAAACACACTCTCCCTTTTTCACTCATCTAAATTCTAAAGCAGTTCTATGGCTGTGATTGAGTTTATAGGATATCAAGGCATCCTATAGGCTTATGGTTTACTGGCCTAACTATTCCCCTCCTACAATTAACCCATGTGCTGCATCATGGCTTTGCAAGGCCACAGCACTGGATCATTGGTTAAAGCGTAAAAACATGTAACCAAGACCCACGCACACCAGACCCACGGACGCATGGCTTGTGGTTTAGTGATCTTTGAGAGAGCGTCTCTGACCGTCGTGTCTTCTCTACCCCGCAGGGCCCAGATCTCGTAAACCAAAGAAGACAACGACGACGCCGACCAAGGACGACAAGCGTCCCAGGACGGCCTTCACCGCGGAGCAGCTCCAGAGGCTAAAGACTGAATTCCAGACCAACCGGTACCTTACCGAGCAAAGGAGACAGAGCCTGGCCCAGGAACTCGGACTTAACGAGTCTCAGATTAAAATCTGGTTTCAAAACAAAAGGGCCAAAATCAAGAAGGCCGCAGGAAACAAGAACTCCCTGGCCCTGCACCTGATGGCCCAGGGCCTCTACAATCACTCCACCACGTCCAAGGACGACAAGTCGGACAGCGAGTAAAATGTCAAGGAGGAACCTCGCCTGAACGATGCAATAAATCATTTCAAAGGGCCACTGTTGTCAAGATACCAGCATTAATATTTAAAAACGAACGAGAGACAATATTCTGCAATCTTTCTTTTTTTTTTTTTTTTTTTTTTAGCGAGACAGAGAGCGTTTCTACATGTCTGTTCTTTTCTTCTGTTCGACTTTATTGACACGTTTGACCACACGATAATGAAAACTATATGCTGAAATCCAAAGATTTTTTTTCTGCTGCATTCTGGGAACTGTGAATTCAAAAAAAAAAATAGCCTAATTTGTGTTTATCTATGTTTTTGCATTTTCTGTTATTGGGCTGTTTTCACATTGATCTCCTTTGTTATCTTGATGTACTTGTAGAGAATGTTTACCAAGGTCGAATTGTTTTGTGTGAAAATAGCCTTTTTCAGATGATGGCCTCTATGGGCGCCAATATGCGCACTGGAATTTGGGAATGTAACGATGCATTTTATATCTGAATTAAAGTCCTGCAGATAAGCTATATCTCGTGAATATTGTGTAATAATAAACTTGTTATGCACGTGAGAATTGGCAATGGTTCCGCGTGCAATTAGGCTCATAATAGACCTTTCAATTAAGATCTTGGGCCCCAAGTCATGTTTGTGGATACAGCCTCAGATACTGGAATAGAGGGGGGGAGATGTATTTTTCAAACATTATCACAACATCACATCAAATGTTACTTCGAAGTTGTGAAACATTTTTTTTTCTTCTCTCTAATCTTAATTTCCATTGATGATATTGGGATTTCCCTGCGAACCTCCCAGCATCCAAGACCTGAGGTGGGAAGAGAGGGATGGGTTTTACAAAGATGTCCAATTTGTAATCAAATTTTCGGATAAAACGGTCCCAATTTCCATTATTAGTAACAACAAAAATATGTTATATCATAGATGTCACATGGACCTGTAGGTTATGATCTGTCAACGCGGGCAATTTTTCATTTTCAATCTTAGGGCCGATTTTGGTACTAAAATCTATGGCCTCAGTGGCATAACCTTCACGAAGTCATGGACCTATCCTTCTGTACATCAATGAATGTTTAAGAAAATACAGTTTATTTGCTGTTTGCAAGAACCGTTATATTCATATTTATAATACAATGAACATCTATAGTCATAGGTTTACAGAGACGGGGCTCTGAAATGTTTACATAACTTATTCCTATCCTGCAATAAGTTTGTTTGTTTTTTCAATCGAAATTTTGAAAGGCCTTTGCATCACACGCACAAGGCTGTTGTGTCTCCAAACCAAATCGTGGTCTTACGATGGTGTGAATGATGTTTTATTACCCATGTTATAAAAAAAAGTCCGTTCCTACATTCAAATCCAAACCTGGACTTTTGCCTTAAAAATTCTGTAGACATAAGATTCTCTAAAATGTTATAAGAAAGAATCACAATGTTTTCTATCGCAAATGGACTCTTGCCATTAAAGGGATTTTTACATCAGGATTTTTAAGGATAGGTTTAAGTGATATTGAACAAAGTTTGAGGTGTTTTTCTCTTATCTGAAGGACTCTTTGATATGACCGTCAATGTAAATAATTTGAATCATAATGGCGTGAACGTAGGATAAATAAACGACAATAATACGAATTTGAGTTTTAAGTTTCTTTTATTATCTAAAATGAAAAAAGACAACACGCGATACGATAACAAACAATATCTAAGACAAATTTCAGTACTTGTGAGATATTTTGCAATGAAGTTCAAGTGATGGGTCCCAGGGCCTCTTTTATTGAAATAACTTCATAACAATTAGCATAACAATCAGATCTGGGACACAACATGGACTCTTCTATCCTCGCTGCAAACACAGACAACTGCACATGAAACGGCTGCAGAACAAACTCACCCAAAATTATTTTATTTTGTATTGTTTATGTGGTTAAATTTGAAAGGGTTATGAAGGCTGTTTAAACAACGTGTAATAAATATAACCACCGACTGTCTTTCAACCGTCTGTCTTTTTATTTATTTATTTTTACCTTTCAACTCTGTCTTTCATTTATTTAGGTGTTTTACCTTTGTGGCAGATTCATTTCCAAAGCCACCAAAACTTCTATTATTAATCCTGAAACCGTTTTTGTAGCCATTATGCTTTTGTATTACCCAGAACAACTGTTTATATGGTAAAAGCCATGTTGCAGGAGGGAAACTATATTGTAAGAGGTTGTTTTGTAGTATTTACAACAACACGTCTACATGGAGAATATGTTAGTGGAGAAAAGTACAATGCAAACCATAGACAGCTATTTTAGAGGATAGATTTGTTTAATCAGCTGAAAACATTATCCTTGGCAAAACACAATCATCTCAATGAAAAGACACCCAAGAGCACCTGGAACATAGTTTTATAGTAAATCAAATGTACTGATACCTAAAACACTGCAAAACAGCAGACCCAATATTAATGACAACTTTCTAACACGCTCATAGATTTGACAACTATCAGGATTCAACCTTGAAAATAACTTCAGGTCTAGTTCACATCAACGGTGGAACGATTACAGAAGTTACAAAAGATAAAATAATGAAATAACTAAAAAGAGTGACAATCTGGCTCAGAACTAGGCCAGGAAGCTCCAATATGGCGTCCACAGAAGACTGTGTACACAGTTGGGTCTGCTGGTGGGACCAGAGCATTAAACACCCACTAGCAAGAGACTGTGAAGGACTTGGCCTCCTTCACACTCGACGGGCCAGAGTGTTTACTTGAGTACTGGTGACTGTAGTAGTATTAGTAAGTATGAGTGTTTACTTGAGTACTGGTGACTGTAGTAGTATTAGTAAGTATGAGTGTTTACTTGAGTACTGGTGACTGTAGTAGTATTAGTAAGTATGAGTGTTTACCTGAGTACTGGTGACTGTAGTAGTATTAGTAAGTATGAGTGTTTACCTGAGTACTGGTGACTGTAGTAGTATTAGTAAGTATGAGTGTTTACCTGAGTACTGGTGACTGTAGTAGTATTAGTAAGTATGAGTGTTTACTTGAGTACTGGTGACTGTAGTAGTATTAGTAAGTATGAGTGTTTACCTGAGTACTGGTGACTGTAGTATTAGTAAGTATGAGTCTTTACCTGAGTACTGGTGACTGTAGTAGTATTAGTAAGTATGAGTGTTTACCTGAGTACTGGTGACTGTAGTAGTATTAGTAAGTATGAGTGTTTACCTGAGTACTGGCGACTGTAGTAGTATTAGTAAGTATGAGTGTTTACCTGAGTACTGGCGACTGTAGTA
>OMKK01079927.1:4373-17911 GCA_900302305.1 Polymixia japonica | reverse complement strand
TAAAGGTCTGAATAAAGTGCAAACAAGCCTCTCCACTGTTGCACAGGGCTGCTGCGTCCACGTGACCTGTGACAGTCAGAGAGCTGACCTCCAGGCGGGAATCTGTGTTCTTCCTCCATGTTGACCTCCACATGACCTCTGTTTTTCTGCCTCATTTGAGACTCCCTCCTCTCTCTCTCTCTCTCTCGCTCTCTCTCTCTCTCTCTCTCTCTTGTACTCCCTCACTCCATCATCTCTCCTCTATTATCCAACAGATGGTGACTTTGGAAACTTCAAAGCCCTTCTAGCCGTGTTGACAGAGGAACAAACTGAAATGGTGACGGGTTTGACAAACAGGTTTGTCTCAAAGAGCTTCATAAAGAGTAATAATCAGAAATCTGACATAATATAACAACCAATAGGATCAGAACAGAGGACAGAACAAACCAGACATTACAAGAAAGGGGTCTTGAGCTGTCTATGTGTGTGTGTGTGTGTGTGTGTGTGTGTGTGTGTGTGTGTGTGTGTGTGTGTGTGTGTGTGTGTGTGTGTGTGTGTGTGTGTGTGTGTATGTGTGTGTGTGTGTGTAAGTGGATATGAGCACATCACCTCCTATACTGATAACCTGGTAATTGCTCTGCTGCAGTAACTATCTAGTCCTGTGTTGCTCATGAAGACGTCTATAATATGTTGCTGTTCGTTGTGCTATCATCACCTGATAAAATAATAAAAATAATAATAATAATAATAATAATAATAACAACTGTATTTATATAGCACTTTTTAAATATTAAATGTTACAAAGTGCTTTGAAATAATGAATATATTACAAAGGTAAAACACTAAAACCAGAAATAATGGGAGGGCTGTTCAGAAAAAAGACATGAAACAGAGAATAATTACATTAACAACAGAAAATATAAAATAATAAAACTAACAATTATGAAAGGCTATAAAGGATATGTTGGCTTCACTGTTGTATAGTGGGAGGAAGTGGAGACGCGTCATCTATGTTTATATAGCATGCCTTCCCAAGATTTATTCCATTTTTCTTTTTTCTTTTACTTAATTTTATTTACAAAAAGTACAATTGGAACTTGAATGAATGGGTGAGAAATATAAACAGGTGGAATTTGAAGTTGGGGAAGGTCTGCCGATGCCCAGACTGAATTATTACACTCAAGATACACATGATAAAAAACAGCCTGTTTTTACCAACGGCAAAAAATGAAACATATCTGGCCAAACAAATACAACTATCATCTCATTAATTCAGTTTATGAACTACCAAGCTTATAAAAAATCTCTGTTCTGCATGTATAGATTAACTGCCAGTGGACTTGAGTATTCCTGTTTCAAGGACCAATGTTCCAGAGTCTGAATGAAACAGAATGGAGTTGTTCTTCCTGTCTTCTAGAGTTATTATGTCCATTGTTTTACTGTTAGAGTGATGGAAGAGGGAACATGCTTGTTGCTTAAGTTGTGATCAATGACTGGAATGTCAGCAACCAACAAACTACTATGGTAACAATCCATGTGACCTGAATGACAACAAGTTACAATGACAGTGTAGAGCTTGTTGACTGAGGGGACGAAACAAGAGGCCATATAACAAACTAGCATGGTGGCAATCCATGTGACCTGAATGACAATGAGTCAGTCAGAAAGGAGAATTGAGATTTTGAGGTTTTGATTTGATTGAAAAGTGCTTTATAAATAAAATTACTATTATTATTATTGAGGAGGATTCATTTGATCTAATAAAGGTACAAATGGCACAAATGAAAATAAAAGTACTCATCTTAACACCATTGTCGACTTGCCTATGCTAAAATTAAAATTCCTGCAGTACTTTTCACTTTAGATAAAACAGATATTCACAACTAATCGCACAAGGGATTTGGGATTTATAAAAGTGCTGGAAATGTCAGGTTGGATGTAGTGAAGGTTGGATGGATTCAGTAAAAAAATCCAATTTTATAAACAAGGCCCAGAGCAGCAGTGTCCATCTGGTGACCAAACAGACCATAGACCGTAGTTTGGGACAGAACCATGACTCAGCAGGAGGCCGTTAACAGACCACAGGCCGTAGTCTGGGACTGAACCATGACTCAGCAGGAGGCCGCTAACAGACCACAGGCCGTAGTCTGGGACTGAACCATGACTCAGCGGGAGGCCGGTAGTGAAGGTCAGTGAAGCTGGAGGCAAAGGCAGTTGCTGGACTGGACTTGTTAGCACAACCCTGTTAAAGCACATGCTCATACACACAGACAAACACACGCACGCGCACGCACACACACACACACACACACACACACACACACACACAGATTGCCCGATATCCCAGCCAGAACCCCTGAAGCTTCTGTCTATCTGTGGATTATTCTTATCACTTTGGAAAAGGTGGTGCTATTGATTATTTAGCTTGGCTGAGAAAATTTGTGTTGAACCGATGCATATCTCTGGAACGCAGCACATCAATGTCTGTCAGTCCTTGAAGTGAGGGCCTGAGGGTCTGCAGCCTGCTGGTCTAAACTTGCTGGTCTATGGTCTAAAATACTGCACCAGGATTATATATGAGTTTTATTCCAAAGTCAGATCACTACCATTTGAAGGTGACGTCTACTCTGACAACATGAAAGCTAGAATGAGAGTATTTCCCACTACACAGGATATGATGTAACAATCATTGTACTTTAGTCCAAGGTGAGTATTCACATGGAGGCTTCATTCAGAAATTAGAATATGCTGCCCTGCAAATTAATACCATAGAGAACATCAGGCTATGCCATCATAAGTCTGCAGGACCATAATAAGGAATGTTATTGCATTTATAAGCAATCTTTATCCCTTTACTTTAGAAAAATAGCAGTTGACTTTTTTAAATATATATATATATATATTATATATTATAATAAAAAAATTATATTATAATAAAAAAATTATATTATAATAAAAACTAGATTTTTATCTAGTCTTTTTTTCTGAAAGCCTTCATATGGTTTACAGTATCAATGACAGACAGACCATGATTATGGTTGACAAAGTAAGTAACCTTTATTTATATAGCACCTTTCAAAACATGGCGTTATAATGTGCTTTACAACAATCAAAACAGAAGGAACTCAGAAAAATAGACAACACACAAGGCTCCCACAGGCCTTAAAAATCCTTAAAAGTTTGTGAATTTGAAAAAATTAAAATAAGGCCTTGACAGTTTTTGAAAAGTGCTTGAATCTACAGTGAGAAATTTGTGCAAAAGTAGATATTGCCTATGTGGAATAATGGAATAGGCCTATGTGGTTCAATGTTAGTATGATTTGGATGTCAGAGCACCCGTATCTAATGTTACTGTTCTCCCCTGCTCACAGAGTAATGCTAAAAAAATGTCCATCTAAATGTCCATTAAGGCTTTCTACTTCTACATAATAATAAAAGTCTTTACATGGTCGTAACACCCTAATTCGTGTCGCACAACAGGTTGTATTGAGTCCTTGAATTTGAGAGAATTAGAATGTCATTAAAAAGTCCTTAAATTTGATGTTCAGTAAGGTGTGGGAACCCTGAATACAGAAAAGGAGAGAATAAGAGAATGGAAGACCAGCTTACATCATTAAAAGCCAACAGGAAAAAAAAGCGTGTCTTTAGGTGCTGCTTAAAACAATCACAACCAGGGGAGGCCGCTCCACAGCCTGGGGCCCAAGACAGCAAAATCACCATCGGCCCTTTGTTTTTAATCAGGACCGCCAGGAGCTGTGGATCAGAGGATCTAAGTGGTCTGGTAGTTCTGCGAGGATCTCCTGAGGAGTCAGACCCTGCATTTCCAAACAGATCTCTCAAGAAAACAACCGTATGTGTCGTTTGTTGAAACGGGTCAAAACAGCCTTCAGCTGCTCAAATGCCGCCGGACCACGCACCTTATTGCGCCTTGTCTTTGTCTTGCCGATAGGGGCGTCAGACCATCGAAACGCTCGTATTGGTTGTCTTGGGTCATATCAACAAACAACCTATATTGTTGTTTCGTTTGGAGATCTTGTTGGTACTTCCTGTGTGGTTGGTGATGAGGTAGAGGAAGAAAATGAACAGTCTGATGAAAACACAGAGCAGCACCTGGACCATACTAATCCTCTCCTACATCGACCTGCCTTTGTCTGTCAGGAGCCTAGGGGAATCTCGGACGTGTGATGTTGTTACACTGAAGATCAGGAGAGCTACTGCGTTTGACTCGTTTTAGTGTGTTCATTGGTAGCACCACCCGAAAGAGAGGGATGCTTCTCGGATGCCAGAACTTACTGTCGGACCTTCTGGAGGTGTTGACGACCTAATTCAATGACACATCTGTGATGGGAGGTACCATCTAGATAACAACCAATGACACAGCAGCTTTCACTAACAACCCGTTTCCTCTAATATTGAAGCTAGGTTGCCACATAGGTGCTCGCCCATATAGCGCAAGAGCTACATCAGATCCTTTGGTAAACAAAAGGGAAAGATAATGGTCTTAACTGTCCGCCATGTCCTCTGTCAAATACCGTTGAAGACTTTCACAATGTGGTAGTTTTTTTGTTTTTTTTCTGAATATCGTGAAGTAAAGGTGTTTTGAATGATAATTTCCCAATACCGCTTTGATGTCTTTTATGTGCCCTGAATGGCAGACTGTGATTCAAGCATTTTCATTGAAAAGAGCATGATGGCCACAAGGTTGACATACTGTACTGCCTTCAGGGAGCACTTTTGAAGGAGTGTGAGGAACTGGGGAGATTTCCAGAGCCAGAGACATCCAGTTCTATCAGTTAAAAGTGGCCTCTGGATGCTAATCTTCTGTGGTTTATGCTAGCTACGGAGGACGGTGGTATTTCACAGAGGCGTTAAGTGTGGCACAGCCAGATACTGAATTACGCTGCACTTTCACAGTTAAATATTTACTATCTCACTGAGGGAGACAAACTCGCGGTGTCTCAAATACCCCCGGTCTGTTCAACCGCATTTTTTTTTTTTTTTTTGTGTTGCTGTGCGCAACGTTCAAAAACAAAAATTAGCCCGCGCTAGAGTTGTAGTTCACGGAAAGCTGATTTTCTATCTCTTTCTTCATCCGCTCTCGCATTGTTCTCTTGTCCTTCCTGTATTTGCTGCAATCCCAGAGTATAAAGGATCCTGCTACACAGCCATGAAAACAGGCCTGTGTTTGTTCAGCGGAGAGATGCATTACATACAGCGCAATCAAACTATGTACAAGTGGAGATGAGACCTGCCTGTTCACCTGGCGTGATGTACTGCTTCTCTGTGTCCAGGAGCAGCCATTCAGGCAGAAACCCACAAGATGTTAGTTCACAGTTAAAAAGAATCTACACGGTGCTAAACGAGGCCATGTTTATTTCAAACATCCATCATTGTTACTAGGTCTCACGTAAGCAAGTGGATCTGTTATTGCAATGTATTGGATTTCCATGTAATATGGCAAATGGTTCATCGTGTACCCAATAAAACAACACTTACTCAGTTATGTCTGTGTGTGTGTGTGTGTGTGAGAGAGAGAGAGAAAGTTTGTGTGTATGTGCTTGTGCATGTGTGTGCGTGTGTGTGTGTGAGAAAAGAAGAGAGAGAGAGAGAGAGAATTTGTGCATGTCCTAAGGGAACATTTCAAGCAGTTTGGCTCTTCAGTCTGGTCCTGAACACACACACACACACACACACACATATACATATATATATATATATATATATATATATATATATATATATAAATCTCAGTAGATGTACATTATAACATGTTTCTGACTAAGCTGCAGTGCTGTGCCCTTTGAGAGGAAAGCTATGATTAGCTGCTCAGAGAACTGTACATCCGTTGAATACGCTTAACTAAAGAGAAGGCCTGTATTAACCCTGTCTGTCACGGTCTCTTCCTCCCTCTCGCCTCGCCTTCACCTCACGTCACCCGCAGATCTACCGAGGCCCCCCAACTTCCTCCTCCGCTTCCTCTAATGTGCTCTTATCTTGAAAAGAAAGTAGTAAAGCTTCCAATTTGAAAGGCTAGAAAATTGTTAATTACAGCCGGCCCATGCAGCCCTCCTCTTCTCACATCCTTCCCTGCTATACCTCTATCAACTTTAAAGGATAATTCCATTTTTGACCTGGACCTCGTTCCCCTATCTTGTGTGCTCATACCGATTGATTGCCTCTGACCACAATTTCATCAATTGCTTCCTTATAGCAGTCTGAGTTGGCTTGGATCGCTAGTCTATAATAGTCTTTTGGGGCACTGATACCGAAGTCACCCAAAAACATGTCATTTTTAAAGCATTTATGCGCATATATACATGTTTGCAAGACAGTCAAAACACTGACATATGTGTTCTCATTGACAAGAGCTCCTACTTTGGCCAGTTTTCCACCAATGGGAGCAACAGAACACTTGATGTCACTTGTAATTGGTGTGTTCAGTTTGTTTATACATATGAGCTTGTCATCGTTGTATTTAGGGCTGGGTTTAAAAAAATGAAATTTTTCCGAATAAAATCGGTCTTCATTTGAATGATCCCATATTGATTAATAAAATCCCGAGATCAACCTTTCAATCTAATTTTAATTTTTTTTAATTTTAATAAAGCATTTGGACATCATGACCCTGGGCAGATGCCATTTTCTCCACACTTTGCTTGGATTCATCTTTGAAAATATTACATTATAAAATAAATATTGCATTCCTGGTAGCATTAAAAAGCTTTCAATTTGACTTTGTGAAACCTGCAGACGTCCTGGAGAAGCCTCTGAGAAGCCTGAAAGACATCCCTCAGAGACATCCATGTAAAAAGAATGTCATTTTCAGTAAGATTAAAATTTGGCGGTGTCATTCCAGCATTGCAGTGCTGGGTTCGGGGGTAGGTCAGTGGGTAGAACATCACACTGTTATTGCCAGGGTTTGAGATTTCATTCCCACTAAACCCACCCATGCTAAAAATATATGCCTTGATAGTACTGTAACTTTTTGGGATACAGTATCCACCAAATGTCATGTTCGTCCTCTGTAGTGCAGGAAAATGGAGAAAGAACGAATTGTGCTTGAAGGGAGAGGGAAGCAGAGGTAGTAAAGCTTATTGTGGAAACATGTTTTACAGAGAAAACATGAAATCCTACTTTCACATTCAACGGTAGCCATTGCAGAAGTCCTCCTTCATGCATCTATCCTGCAGTTACTGGTCGGGCATTGCTCTCTTGAACGTGAACACAATAGAAATAGTATATTGTAAAACGAAACCTTAATACCTTTCAACCAACTCCTTTGAAGACCGACTTCTTTTACACTGTTCACGTCATTCTGCATGTGACGTTGCGGACTCTAAACAACAGCATGGAAAAGGCTGTAGCCATAATGTTCTGATTTATTTTTCACTCTTATGTGAGTTTCGAGATATGCGTTGAGACGAGAACAGTTGAAATTGGCGGCAATTTCTTAAAATGGTGGTTGTAAGCAGGCTAGATAACGGTAGTTTTGTTTTTCGGATGTGACAATGCATTTGTTTGGCCGGTCACGATCGAGAGTACTGCTAGCTCTGTCTGAGCGTTCCTGCTACTGGTTTTGTAGTACCAGGGGTTTGGCAACTTGCTTGAGGACACTTTAAGATGAACAGTTGTCTGTCGCAAGGGGTTGAACCTCAGATGTCAAAGGGTCGTCTCTATGACCATCATTCTACCCGTGTATGTTGCGGTTAGATGTTACACAGCTTAAAAACATAGAAGACAGAAGCTGAATATTATTGAATATTGTTGCCTGTCTGCAAACACACGGCTATTGGTGTGTTTGAGATGCTCTGTATAATCCTCTATTCCAGTTATAGGAAGCTGTACCATGGGGGAAAACCATCATGTAGAACATGGGCTCCAGGCTCTGACTGATGAAATTATTAGCTGCCTGATCTGACCTGCTGGCTGCTTTGTAGTTTACCAACAACCTGGGAAAAAACAAGAGCACTCTCATCCCTGCTCCACTCGTCATTTGAGGTTCCAGATGTAGTCACTGCACAAGTAATGTAACACACTGAAATCCTGATGTTTGATGTTTGTTCCATCCCCAACAGAAATTGTTGAGAAAAATCGTGTTTTGATCTTTGTTTTTTGTTGTTGTTGAAACTTGCAAGAATTTGTCTGGAAACTAGTTGGATTAGAGACATTCGAATGTACAAATTCGATGTACAAATGTATTTCCACGTATAACATTACGTATAACATTCACAAATGCTGCTGGCTGCCCCCTGGAGGAAAGGCCAGGATGGGTCAAATGCAGAGGCTGAATTTCTCCGGCCACCATCTGTGTGTGTGCGTGTGCGTGCCTGGCCGCTCACTGCACGTGGTGTTGAATGAACCTGTGGTGTTCCTTGACAAAATAAAGACTCACACACTGAGTCCGGTTTAATCTTTAATGTATTGTCTGCAGTACCAACATACAGTAGCATGAAGGTAAGTGGAGCACCAATGTGCACCGTGATAGAGTCGAGTCTTTATGTTTCTCCAAGAAAGGGCAATCGGGGTACAACAAAATAAAAGAAAGAAAGCAAACTGATTGAAGGCAGTCAGTCAGGAATCTAGCTTGGAACATATTTGCATTGTATAGCATGAATTAATTAGTATAGCATCATAGCTACAATGGCATGCCATTATATCTATCAACATTACCTAGCAAAGCTTAAAGAGGAAGTGTACACTTAAACATGTTTTTTGAGCTGTAAACTAAATTATATGACGGTACTGTGATGAAACACATCAGTGCTGGTGTTAATATTGACATTGACGCCAAATTTATAAAAATTGGCATTTCATGGGTTGAAAATGGCTCAACCCATCTGCTGTTTTAAATAAGCCTGAGCCTCGCAAGGTCAATGTTGACATATAGAGTCGACCGTTTCGGACTAATCTACGTCATGAAATGTATATAAAAATATAATGTCAAAAGCCCCCCTGGGTGTGTAATTACACTTTAACATCATGACACACATGGCGACCCCAAATAGGCCCCAAAAAACTGCCCCCCTTTCACCACTGGACCTCACTCACTTCCAAATCCTGGCTACGGCCTTGTAAGTAGATTAACATGTTTCATACCAGGAAGTGTGTTTGAAACCGTTCTCTCCTCCAGCAGAAGTATTGGTGGTTCACTGCGGTGAGCAGTTAGCCTAGCTGCCGATACAACTCATCTAACAGCGTATGCCTTCATGGCCCCATTTAAATGATTGATTCTGGGCATCTCATCCAGCTACACTATGTATTAGTGATGAATGGTGTTGTGATTAAAGTGATTTCTTTTGTGAGAGCTGCAAGCAATCAGAATTGCATGTAATGAGCAACACCTGTGTTGTGGTGGTTAAAAGAAATTAGAGCAGGCAGGGATAGCAGATGTAAACAACGGTTGTCGGCAAACACAATTACTAAAGATACATTGTACTTGGAGATGTTACTTAACGGAAATGTCATTTTAAAACGAAAATGTCAATAAGACATTTGGAATATACTTCATATGTGATCACAGTAATTATACTCGACACCTCCCACAACATTTCCAATCACTCCTGCCCTGGCTTTTATCTTGTTTCTTTGTTTTGTCTTTTTCATCCAGGGAGGGTTCGGTTAGCATGCATGCTAACAATGCGCTGCTTCACATCACTATACAGTATCTTCATGTTGGTATACAGTATTTATACATCAGTAGCCTATACAGTATCTTCACATCAGTACAGTCAGGTACTACATTACACAATGCAACATTTGCACCTGGGAACTAGCCAGTACAACCACACGTCCACTGGAGAAGATGGGAATTAGGTGCGGTGCTTAAGGGCACCAGGGCAGTAGTTGGTCATCAAGGAGTGAGTATTACTTGTTCACTTTCTATAAACAGATGTTTCCACCGGGACTAGGGATTTGAACCATCAACATATTGCTGCTTCAAACTCACACATCAGTTTTACAATTAAACCCTGATTTTGTTGTTGGAAGTTTTTGTATGTTTTTGTAACTGTAACTGTACGTTTTTGTTTATGCTATGTCATGCATGTGTGTATTTTCAAGTGTACATCTATTTCTTTATTTATTGGATTTGTGTTTTGCCTGAAATGACAACAGACAGGCTGAGCCATTACATCTGTGGCTAAAGTTAAATACTGTACATCTACTATTACCTTGGTTATAGTGTACTAATTTGTGGCAGGTACATTTCAGAAAGCAAACTGCTTGTGTGAGGTGTTAATCTCATTATTTAACAAAAAATACATTAGGGAAATGTGACAAAACAGTCTCTGCCTATTTAAATATTGCCCATCCATGTCTGTGTCAATAGTACTGACAGACAGACAGACAACAGCTGGGCAGTAACACATTTTCATGAAGCCTAAATGTTTGGCAACACCAGTGACATCTATATATATTATTTTAAATCAGCCAGCACGCAAAACCAGCCAGGAATCCACCCAATGTGCCTCAGCCATCCATCATAACAATATGCCATCACTATCACATATGCGTTATAAATTCCCTCTCCTAAATAGCTTTTGGATGACATGAAGATAATGAGCCACCTCATCTTTATCTCTCTCTTCCTCTCTCCGTGTTTCTCTGCATTCCCACCCAAGGTGCGGTAAAGGTTGGCCCGCTGTTTGCCCGGTGTGACTCCAGCAGTTTAGTTGACTTATTTTTGCTGTTTAGAAACCATGTATAATGGAGGAGTCAGGCAGGGCACAGCGTGGCGGATGGAGCTACAGTATCCCAGGGTGCTGTGGGGTTGGACGTCCTGCCAAGAGCCTCTGGCTGGCTGACACAAGCGAACTTTGTTGCATGTATTCTTCACCTCTCTCGTCCCGTCTCTGCTGTCACACGCCCCCCGTTATCTAAGTAAGCAGAACTGACATGGAAATGACCTTTAATAACAGAAGTGACCTTTATGCAGATGTGTGTCTGTGCGTGTGTGTGTCTGTCAGGGGCGGAGCCAGACATTGTAAGCATTCGGGGGGGGGGGGGGGCTTAAACCCAAACCTTTTTCCTCCCATTTACGGCAGCTATATGCATTATTTTTAAAGACATTTGAGATAATAGAATGCCTAAAAATCTGCACATCATTTGGGAAAATCATGATAGTTACCCAGGAAATTTGTTTTGTATCTAATTGTTCTCCAACTGTCTTCATCATTCTGAAACCATAACACAACAAATGTTGAGGATGACTAATTTTCACTCCTGCCACCTAAAAAGAGGCAAACATTTTCTGATGTTACTATTTTTAAGTTGTATAACATAGGGTAGGAATTTGGCGTAAACAGCGTTACTAACCTTGAAACCTATATTTGTTATACAATGCTGGAGTAGAGTTTACAGAATGAACGCATACACCTTTCATAATAACCTGGGCTGCTCTAATTGCAAATCAAGGATCCCCAACAACGCAGAGTAAACGGTTGCCTGCCAGGATGATGACCTCAGGTTGCGCTTACAAATAACGTAACATGTTGAAACTACTGAAAAACCCAACAGAGATAAAAAAAAAAAGACTATCCAGAAACCGTAAATGAGAACGAGCAGGCTATCTTCCTCCTGCACTCATAATGAAAGTGTACGTGTGAAAAAGTCAGCTCCTTGTCAGTGCCTTGCTTTTTTGCTGATAAAAGCTTTACAACCAAAACTTTTTTTTTTCTTTTTTTTTTTTTTGTGACTGCTGAATAAAGACATTACCGTTCACGGTTCTATGCACGGTCTACACTTAAGATAAAGATGAGATAACATCGACTTTATTTATTTATCCCCATGGGGAAATCACATTGTTGCAGCAGCTCAGGTACAGCAAAGAAGAAATGCAGTTAAATAGTAATAACTGGAATAGAAATATAATAAAATGAAATTAAATAACAGCATGAGAAAGAGTAAAAATATAAATATATTGTAAAAATATATGGAAATAAATAAAATTCCCGGCATGTTCATCTACCGTGTCAGATAGAGCACAAGAACCTAAAGGAATAAAGGAGAATAGGAACAATATGAGGTATGAACAATATATCAAATTCACACTGATATCGCAATATGAAGAGCGCAATATCGATATTGTGACGGCTGCAATATGGGCATTTTTACACATAAAGAATAAGAGAAAGTGAGATTGAGAAGAGTCGGGCAGGTCTACATGCTTCACTCACCCCCACATATACTAGGTTATTATAATACAAGGAGATTGAACATCTCTGTGAAATCCAACAGGAGACGGTGTGATCCCATAGTGTTACACTGACATAGCTGGTAAATGTATTCCCACAATATACGACTGAAAGAGTTTTGAGATACATGAAAAGGAAATGTAAAAAAAAAAATCAAACTATTAACTATATCAATATAACTGATTGACTGATGTAGCTAAACAGCGGTGCTGTTAAACATGTACAACAATAAGATATGTTATATAATGTTAGCTAGATAGATACTATGTACTATAGTTAGATAACTAGATTATATAACGGTAAAACAGTAAAGGTTAAGGTTTTGAAAAATTGACTGATTAATTTCAGGTTGCAATATGTTTTCCAGAAGGTAGTTAGTATTATAAGATAGTATAATCACATTTTGATTACAATAATCACTGATAATGTCAGTAGTTTGGAGTAACCTGGATAACAGCATTTCAGTCATTATGCTGGTAATGACAACAGGAGGAAGAAATACAATCTGTACTGGTGAGACAAAGACAGGCCAAAGAATCCCACCCAAAACAAAACCAGACAACATGCAGGCGACGTGTAAACTAAAACGAAGGGAGAACGGGCTTCAAGAAAATCAAAATTCATAGATAACGAGGGAAAACCTAATTAAAATAATCCTTTTGTCTCCCGCACTCCAAAAACATGTGCAGCCACCTCACTGTAGTCGGAGTCAACCAGATTGCTGCTGCCCTCGTTTCGGGCCGACATTAAATGCTTTTCTGGCTTTGATGAAGTGATTAGCAACACGCTGATAGCTCCGACACCTGCGCTTCAAGGAGACAGAAGATGTACGAGAGAGAGAGAGAGAGAGAGACACGTGCGTGCGCGCGCGCGTGCGTGCGTGCGTGCGTGTATGCGTGCGCTCACGAGATAAAGGGGGGGTTTAAAATTCCCCGAATTTCTACTGATCTACGCCAAAAGAAAAGTTTAGGCAGGAGTTGCATTTTTGTATGAAGGATCATAATTATCCTCCTAGGGAGTTGACGCCTATCTGTGTCCTCGGTGTCGTCAAAAAAAAAATCTTTTGTCTCGGTGCCTCCTAGTTTACCCGCGCCGCCTATCACTTAGGCGTAGACTGAATCAATCGTGCGGTTGTTGTTGCCCTCGCTGCGGCCATCTAGCCGTTTTCTGGCTTTAATGAGGTGACTAGCAGCACGCTGGCTCCTCCGAGACATGTGCTTCAAAAAGAGAATGGAGAGAGAGAGAGAGAGAGAGAGAGAGAGAGAGAGAGAGAGAGAGAGAGAGAGAGAGAGACCTTTTAGTGATACAAAACAACCATGTGACGGTTAATGTACTATACGCTTAAACCAGGGGCTTCAAACATTGCCA
>OMKK01079835.1:3688-15740 GCA_900302305.1 Polymixia japonica | reverse complement strand
CTACCTTGGTATGGGTGTGTGTGTGTGTGTGTGTGTGTGTGTGTGTGTGTGTGTGTGTGTCCCTTACATCCAGGGTCCTGAGTTCAACGGCGCCCTCTCTACAGTCATTCTCCAGTTTTGTTTTCTCAGCAGTTAGTCCAACAGTCTCCAGAGCCAGGTACACCTTCTCCATGCTCAGCTTGGCTCTCAGCTAGACGGACCGATTGAGAGAAAAGGGGATGCGGGGCAGGGAGAGATAGAGGAACACAAGACAGAAGGACAGACCATGAGGACATAAGGTCGGGGTTAGCCACGAGGTCTCCCGTAAGGTTCATGTTGGGAGAGAAAGTGATAGAAAGAAAAAATAAAGTCAGAGCGTTGATGTAGAAACGAGACGAGGTCAATACAGAGCCAGAAAATCAAAGGCCACCAGACACCGGCCCTCATTCATCAAGCTACCGTACGATCAAATCTGACCAAAAATGGCTGCGGGCTCACTATCAGTAAATGTCAGTATTTATCAATTCCATCTTTGACGTAGTGCTCTGATTACCAGTGGCGGCACACGCAGATAGCCCGGTACTGTCACCTAGGCAACCAGGAATTGACAGTATCATCAAACTCGGACAACTGATATTTTAGATTTTAGATTGCAGATGATCACGCATTCGGGGCAGCTGTGCGGAGAAGCTGCCGACGTCCGTTTCCGCAGTAAGTATACTGCCGCCTTTAGGCTCAGTCCCATGGTAGATTCTGCGCTCTTTTTCACAATAGTTTGATGAATGAGGGCCAATGATTATTAACATTCACTACAGCTGTCACCAAGCCAACCACAGCTATCAAGAGCAGCACAGTAGCATGCAGCATAAGCCCATTTATTCATACCTTCATTTGGGTCATGAACTCGGTGACTATGGACACCTTCTGGGAATTGGCAGCTGAGATTTTGGCTTTGGTCTCTTCCTCTATCTTCCTCAGGTCTATACCCCCGTGCTCCATCTGCCTCAGACTGCACATACAACAAGACACTTATACCTTCTTGGTAAATGCATTTTGGAACTGGTTCCGAGTTGATAAAATATCCACATTCAATAACGTTAAACAAATCTCTTACTGAACCTTTATTAGCCAAAATCTAGATCTTTCTTCTACAACTGCCATCGGTTGCCGTGGCATAATAAAACAACATATTATGGTAAAAAGGTTGTTAAATCTGTGGATTCAACAGGGCAGTAAAACCAGCACAGCTTATCAGATCAATTTCCCCAGTGCTCTGTCCACTGTTTTCCCTTTACAATTTACCAAAAAGATTCGATAAGGCATTCAGATTCAATACTGGATTCAGATTCGATGAAATGCTATCGAACCCCAACCCTAGTTGCAGGGCGGGCCCAGGTCAGTCCACACACACACACACACACATACACACACATGCTGACCACAGCGAGCACACGATGGGGACCCACCACCGCTCCACAGTGCCATTTAACAACCGTAGACTGAAATGATACAAGAATGACATAGGTCTTTAACGCGTACCTGTCCTGCTTGGTGCTGATCTTCTGTTCCAGCTGTCTTTTCTTGCCCTTCTGTTCAGACAGACGCTTCTTCTCTTCCCGCAGTTCGTTATCGCGACGTTCCAGCGCGACGCCACTCTGCTGCAAGGTTTTTATCCGTTCGTCAATTTCCTTTAACTTCACCTCGCATGTCTGGCAACAGTAGAGGGCAAAGAATACCATCAACACCTTAAATGTATGGGTGGGGTTCAACGTTCACAGGTTCAAGCCCCGGTGCCCCTTGTGCAAACAGCAAGACGCGTCTACCAACTGGTGGGGTGCTGTTCTGTAGCCGACTCTGTGCTCTGACCTCACTGTTGAGGACAATCAGATAGAGAATTTCCCGACGGCATCAGTAAAGTATCACATTATTATCATCAGCAGCACAATCTCTCATTATCATCACACAATCACATTGTCATCACATTATCATAACATTATCACATTGTCATTACATTATTATCACATGATCCCCTTATCATCATCAGAAGCAGTATCCATAAGAAAGATACCAAAACGTCACAGCTTGGACCCACGTAGAATATGTAGTAAAATATGACCCGGGATGTTGACAACATCAATATTCAGGATAAGTCTCTTCCTCACCTTTATTTGCTGCTCCAGCTGCCGTTTCTCTTCAGCGTCCACGGTGATGTTGAGGTACTGGGACTGATGCACTGCCGAGTTACTGGTGCTGATCTTGTTGGAGTACAAGGACCTCTTCACCGTGTACCGTTCCTCTGCTGTGTACAGCATCTTCAGGTAGGGTTCCTCAATCACCTGGACCACAAAAACAAGGCGGACGAACGGGTCAAGGCTGGCGTGGATTGGCTCTGAATTCAACGAATATGAAACTTATGTTGTAACCGACTTACGCTTGAAAGAGAATTAATTCTTCATTCTTTCATTGGGGAATCATTTTTTTCTTTTTTAATAATGGGAAGTGCCCACTTGATAACTTAATAATAATAATAATAATAATAAATCACATTTATATAGCGCTTTTCCAAATGCTCAAAGACGCTTTTTTTTCTTTTTTTAATGACGTACTTGTTCTAACCCACCTCTCCTTTAACATCCAAGATAGGTTTCTACATAGGTTCTGACCCAAAGCACAAGTTATAGTTACATCGGATCCTGTGTATTGTTAAATGTTCTTGGGAAACAAATGTTTTTCAGTTTTTTTTCAAAACCCAAAGAACGTTCCCTTCCTGAGTTCTCTGTTGTTCCTGCATTATTCAAGGTTCTTGGAACGGAACAAGAACAGACCGTTTTAATCATGGCTTTGGTCTGCTCGGTTCCCACGGGGACGTCGTGCACCCTGTACTGGTGGCACAGGTAACTCATCACCTCATCTGGGGCGTCAAACATCTCACGCAGGTAGGAGAAGAACCCGAAACGCCTGCAGACAGATTCACAATTATATTGTTTCATCTGCAAGAGGTAGTCTCGTAAAAAAAAACCAGAATGGAATAAACGGTTGCACAAAACAAAACACCTGTGACAATAACATAAATCAAACAACATATTTCAGTCATTGTCAAACCGACATAATATCAATAAAAAATATACCTGTAATGTAAATTTATATCATGGTTATATCATGAAGAGAACCAGAGATTAAGATTAAATTCTCCTCTCACCTCAAGGCCTCGATAGGTCGGGATGGAGACCGGTTGGAACACGATTCCTCCGGAGCAAATATGGAGTTTACCTTCAAGTTCAACTTGTCACGAACCTAAGGGTCAGGACACAGACATGTGGAACTACACTTTTTATTTGGTGCCCTGACTGAAAAAAAACCTTTAGAAACCCTTGACCTGAGAGTTGGTAGTGGTGGTTTGGGGGGGAGGGGTCACAGAGATGCTGACTTCAAGTCCAGGGCATTTCAAAACAAGACGATTTCATTGGCCCCGCGGCTCAGAAATCTACTGGCCCAAAGACAACTTTTAGTGGCTTCTTTTCTGGCCCCGGACCATCAGGCAATCATTACTGTTGAGCACTGGGGTCACACGTTACTCCTGTGATCTAGTACAGCTCATAGTGAATATGAATCTCTCTCCATATTCAAGTTAGACACAAAAGAGCCAAAACACTCATGTGTGGGGCCACCAGCTCCACAAAGTTTCTCCTGATGACATCACAGCTTAGCGTCTGTGGTTGCTAGCTTTGAGGGAGTTGTTCAAAAAAAAGCTGACTGAACTGTTTTAAAATTATAGGAATAATAAGTTATGTAGATTTGAGAATGAAAGTGGAGGTTCCCTATAAGGGGCGAGGAAGCTGAGCCACAGTCAGCATATAAGTGCAACTTCAGTCTACTCCGTGAACCCAGGCAGCTCTCACACATCAATCATTCTGTAGAATTGGGAATGAAAGTGGATTTTCCCAATAAGGTTAGTATTCAGCTGCAGGGAAGCTAAACTATAATAAAAGTTTGAGTGGAGGTTCATCCTACACTGTGACCCACAGGCAACTTCCACATGTCAATCATTAGGGGCGTGAGACCGATCCAACATACATCTCTATACACAATGAACGATCTAGTGCATCTAGTGCATTTTAAGCAGCCAGCGATTCAATACGATTCGATTCAGCCCTGTTTCGGTGTAATACCACGCCATGCAATAGCATGCAATACAATATGACTCAATACAGTGCTAGCAGCTCCATTTTGACTCTGGTTGCAAGAAGAAATCTTAATGCATAAATCAACATAACCCAGTTGTAGGGGAGGAAGACAAAAACGTTTCACATGTTTCACATTTTGCTGACCAACACAACACCCCATTCAGAATATAATTTAATAGTCAAATATGAAAATCGGTTAACTCAAAATTGTAATAAACAATGGTCTGTTTGAAATTATTATTTTAACCACTCGTTTTCTACCACTATATGGTCGCACGTCTTTACATATAAAGAATGTAATGGCTTCAGTAACTGATTTTGATTCCCGTTGGGTTTGCAGTTAGACGATGGCTCTTGTTCCGATATTTATATCATGTTAAATGGACAATGGTACTGTAATCGCAATTTTAATTGTTATTGTTATTAAGGATTTAAAATCATTTTATAGATATTGCTAGAAATGAACCCATATCCAGCCTAGCCAAGTGTTTGGTGCGTTGTATATTTCTTCTCCGTCTTCATTGTATATTTGTTCTCCGTCGGTCGACGTTCTTCTTCACGAGAAAACGAGACACGCAGTCAGAGACACGCATACGGGGAGGGAGAAGCACTGTATCGAGGATGTTGATAGGAGCTACTGCTAAACAAGAAAGATACATGGATGGCATCATGTCGGACTTTCCCGATACAGAGAAGTCCGCATCAGTTAAGCTGGGATTCCCTGCCAACTTTTGCCTGATACAAGCTATTTGGATCGATGCAGCCATAACATCTTAAACATGAAGCCCGGTGCATCACTACACCCCCATCAATCATACATCTCCAGCACTCTGACCTCAGACATGAACTTCTCCATCTCATCCTTCCTCTGGAAGACAAAGGCCCTCAGGTCATGGAAGGAGATGTGGTTCTCCACATACTTAGCGAATCGATGGTCCTTCACATTGATCTGAGGAATAGGACAGAGAGAGAACATGAGTGGCCATTAGGGCTGCACAGTTAACCTGAGATAAATCACATTTGCAAAACTGATTAATGCATTTTACAAAATGCAAGAGGGTGCAAGAAACCTCTCCAACAAAGTTTTCTGAGGTTCTTTGAGTTCTTGAGGTTCTTTGTTCCTCTGACTAAACCTCTGACTAGAGCTTTGGTCTAGTCAAGACAATCCCAATGTTAAGTTTAAGGTCTCCACTACTTTATGGATGGATTTTAAACACTATCAGTAGCTCTGCAATGCTACGTTTTGGGAATATCTCCCATTGGACTTTCAAATCATGATATATTAACAAATCATCATATATTATATGAGGCTTGAAGGTGTGTCCGAGGTGTGTATATTCTCTATTATCGCAGCCTTTGGGATATATATGTTGCATTCTTTCATATTGCAGTATCAATATGAATTTGATACATCGTTCAGTCTAACTCACCACTAGCATCATGGGCTCATAAACATTTCCGGTGAAGAGGTGTCGGTTCTGCCTGAGCCACTGGATGGCAGTGTGGGTGTCCCTGTGTCGTCCCCTCAGCTTCTCCTCTTTGGCGTTCATCATGTTGTTCATGTCGTTCAGCCTTTTCACCAACACTAGTAAAGACAATAAGAGCAGATATACAGCGTTCATATTAACTACGTGGTGTGCTGCTGTCCCTTAATATGAAGCATCTGTTCGTGTGGTTTTGTATCGTCAGTGGGTACAACGTGGCACTAGCACTGCAAGGTTTATTGGTTCCATTCCCACTGGGCTCTCTCACACTAAACATGTGTGTGAGGCATTCTGGGTAAAACCTTCCACAAAATGGCATGTTATTAGCTATATATTTGGCCAGACTTATGACGTATGATAAAGATAAAGGTACATTAAATGTAGTAAATTAAAGAGATTCTGATAGATCACATACTTAGATCCAGGCCCGGTAACAAAAAATAAAAAAGAACTGAGGGGTCATCTGAGATTATAAAAGGGGCACATATTATGGGGGGGGGGGCTGGCAGGTTGCAGCTAAACATACATTCCCCACAATCTGTCTTTTTTCCATTTCTGGGATTTGTGTTGCTGCCCTGCTTTTATAAACACTTTTCACGTGCATGGGCCATGATCACAGCAATATTTACAAATGATCAAAGCGTGCAAGTTGGCAACAGCCTAGTTTTGTGAACTTGGAGACCTTGTATCCCATCAACTGGGGAAAGCGACACGCCGATCGCTCCCTCAGATCGCATACTTAAAATCTACATGGAGGGTTAGAGAAAACTGCGTTACGCTCGCACTTTTTGACTCTGCGTAGAGGTTGTCCTTCTCCCTGCGCAAGTCGGCCTTCTCTCCCTCCACCCTGGCCCTCTCTTCCTGGTTGCGTTTCAGCTCGGCGTTGACAGCTTCGATCCGCGGAACTACATCCGGCTGTTCACCGATGTTGGCGAGCTCCGCCTTGAGGTCATCAATTATCCGTCTGGTGTTGCTGATTCGCTTCTGGTGGTCTTCCTTTTCCATCTGCTTCAGTGTCAGAGCCTGTTTAATGTCCTCAATCTGTAGACACAAGGGGGGGGGCAGGAGAATCATTCATTTTTGAGTCACGTTGCTACAGAACAAGTCTCTTCTATACTCTTATTAATGGCGGGCTGACAGTAAAAACAAAACAGCAATTATTAAAAGGGACCTGAATGCGCTAGAAATCTCCAGTCAGTTCAATTTAAAAGCTGAGACTGGATACATTTCGATGGAGGAGGACCAGGATAAACAATCCTAAATCTGAGCTCTAGTAGCGAGAGCGTGTTATAACCTACACTCTGAAATGGCCCATGGCTGAGCATCTGAGACTGCACTCCAGCTCATATGGGTTGAAAGGTCAATCAGTGATGGCGTGGATTGTAGGCCTAGCATGAGGGCGGCGCCGTGTGTAGGGAGACTGCGCTTTAATCAGAGGACTCGGGTTCTAGCCCGGTCTAAAAGTCTAAAAGGCTCACTGTTGTATTTTGAACAAGTAGAGACAATAACGTAGACTGATAAGTTTCCTCAGTCAAGAAGAGTCTAGTTCTAAAGTCTCTAGTAGAGGGAGCTGTCTAGATCAGGATAGCAAATCAAAGACCAAAGCCTCACCTCTCGATGCTTTCGGTCCAGCTGGTCCTGTTTATGTTTGCACTTCTGAGAGGCTTCTTTAATGTTGACAGTCTGGAAAATAAGAAGCTCGTCATCATCACCATTATAATCATCATCATCGTTATCAACAATACATCACTTCTATAAAGCTGAGAATGACTGTGCTCTAAAAGAAACTAGCCTTATTACATTTAGTGAAGTTAGGACTTAATACACATTTCTAATTTCTAATTCTAAAGGTTTTTCCATTTAAACATAATCAACTTCCCTGTTTACGAGATACATTTTCTTACATTTTTACGAGATACACAGACCCTGGATTGAATAGCCAATGAAAGCTCCAAAACGTCATACTATTTCATCGTATTGTAAGGAATAACAGGTCCGATTCAATTATAATGCAGTAGGAAGTCACATGATTATGCTTGATAATGCTTTTTATACAAACAATTAAAATTAAGTGTTACCTAAATGACTTTCAGTGAGTCATTACTGAGGGCCGATGGCTAGTATTGCGAGACCCATACGGCTGGATATGGGTTAATTTCTAGCAATACTAGTTCTTTAATAACAATAACAATTAAAATTGCGATTGCAGCACCATTGTCCATGTAACATGATATAAATATCGGAACACGAGCCATCGTCTAACTGCAAACCCAACGGGAACTGGTCCTGGAAGTTCCAGGTGTGAATATGGGTCTCAGCAACAAAATGACCCCCAATCCCCAGATGTACAAAAGAACCTTCTCCAGGAAACACCGCATGTTGCTTCCTTAGTCTCTCCGGTAGCAGTGCGGCCTTTTGTACCAGTCACACAAGTCAACACGTGTCTGACCTTAGCCTTTATCTGTGCCTCAATGGGCTTCAGCTGGTTGTCAATCATCTGGATCTTCTTCAGCATGGGAGCCTGGGCCTGCTTCAGACTGGTGAGCTGCTTCCTGGCCTCCTCTCGCTCCCTCTTCACACCCTCCAGCTCCTGACGAGCAGTCTCGTACTCCTGGGAACGGCAGGAAACACGCGGGATTAATGCGCGCGCACACACACACACACACACACACACACACACACACACACACCACACACACTTGGGTGTTTGCCTCTGACCACTCACCACCCACGGTTTCTTCTTTTCAAGCAGCTCAATCATGTCCAGATGTCTCTTCTTCTCATAGTAACGATTCACGTCGTGTTTGTTCCTCTCGTTCCTCTGTCTGGCCTTCTCCAGGAAGCTGGTCTTCTCCTTCACCACGTTCTGACGCACAACAAACCAAGAGCAACACTGAAACACTGTCTTCCCAGGCAATTTGTGCATCTGCGACAGACTGCTGCATCTTATTTTGATGTGGAAAGAGCACAGTGAAAGATAAATATTCATGGGTTGTTACTAGTGTTTTAACATCTGCCATGTCCTTCTAGTTACTACTGTGGGATGCTCCACCTCAAAAATTCTTTGAAAATATTTTTTAAATTCTATTTATTCCGTATTATAGAGCTAGACATTGACTGAAATGCATTAGTTACACAATAAAATTGTTTAAATAATTATAATTTTTTTAAACCAAAACGTTTCCGCCCCAGTTTCACTGGAGTTTGATTACTTCCTGTTCAGCGGCACCATCCCATTTACTTGATGAACTCGTGTTATTTTAGTGCAGGCTCAGTATTACCATGAACCACTGAAAAGCAATGTGAACTTTGGCGGGATGGCTTTCCCCAACGCCCCCGGGGCATGCTGACATACCGGCCACTACCTTGCTAGGATGGACCTGCCCTGCTTAGACAAAGGGGGATGAGCCATCATTGGTGATGTTGAAGCCTCTGTTTAATATCATACTATTCTACATTGCATTATGCCTATTACCCATTTTATTAACTTTGTACGGTCTTATGATCTCCTCATTCTTATGGCCTTGTGACAGACGTGCCCCTCTACTGAACTGTTGTGTGAAATGTTTCCTTTATGTTTCCTCTGTTGGCTCCATCTTCTGATAACCACAAGACCCTCACCCCTGTTCTATCTTCTTGTTATGTCCTCCAGAAACCAGCTCACAGCAGCTGGAAACTGCCCAAGGACAAGTATAGATAAAGCCTTATTCTTCTGGAAACATCCTCTCATTCCCAGCACCCTCTGCACCCCTCTGTTTATCCTACCCTATAAAAGGTTTTGGTCTTCTTCCTTTAGGTAGAGCAGACCTTCATAGACTGCTCTGGTGTTCTTTGCACATGTGCTCTCCGCATATATGCCGAATAAACTTTAACGTTTATTGAACACTTCAACTGGAGCGAGGACCTCATTTTCTTGACAGTGAACTGCTGTATGAGTATGTGAGCTGCATGCTCACCTCCAGCTCTCGTTCTTTGCCGCGGAAGTTCTTGAGCTCACAGTGGTAGGCGTACATCTCTGGTGGTCCCACTGACTTCTCTGTGGCCTCCAGCAGCTCGACCTTGGACATCTTGGCAAACTCACCCACTTTCTCCTGTAGGGTAAAATCTTTGTCATAACTTACAGTGCCGAAAAGCAATTAACAATTATATCTGTTTTTTTAACAAAGGATATGTATGGGCAGGCTAGTAACTATGGTGATGGCACATAGATTGCATAGATGTTAAAAAAACAAAAACAATCCCAATTAGAAATGAAACTGCTATTTAAATTAAATTGGATGATTTTATAGTAGTGCTGTTCAATTATTTTATGCAACTTTATCTCTTGATTTCAATTAATAATTAGAATTTGGTGAAACTGAAAACTTTAATTACTAACATATTACTAATATATAACAAAATACTGACATATTCAGCCAGGTCCAGTTCTTATAGCACCAATTAGCACCAATTAACCAGGTGAAATTCCTTGTGCATCCGTAGTACTTGACAAATTAAAACAATTCTGATCCTGACAAAAGGGATTCTGAATAACCGTTAAAATGCAGTCTTATTCTGCAGTGGTACCCACCTGAGGAAGGAACTGGCAGAGGTTGCCGACTTGGATGTGTAGAGCCTTGACCTTCTCTTCTACTACCTTCTGGCTGGAATCTTTTCCGTTGAGCATCCATACCGACTTGTTGTTCTCCACATAGATCTCTCTGCTAATGACCACATTATCATCCTTCTTGTATCTGGGAATGTAAAACAGAGTTTTACTTCAACATCAGAAAGATCTACCGTTTGAAAAATGGGACTAAACATGAAAATGATTGATTGATTACTTTGGAATAACACCCCTCGAGATTAGCGAGGTATCATCTGTTTTATAGCTTACTATTAGAAAAATTTGTGTGACTGTAAACTGTGATGTGACAATACTTACAGTTCAATCTCAATAAAGCCTTTATTGCACCCACGCTTGACATAGAGTCCAACCTAAAAAAAATGAAAGTCATAAGATTGTCATCGTCAACTATCACAATACGCTGTATCACTTTATTCACCAAGTACAATAAACAGGCGTTTAACTTGGTGACACTGGTGCAATTAACAAGTATCACAGCTGATGTATGCAAAAATCACATGTTAAATGATCAAATTGATGTTCATCGCATTGAACTGCATGGTAATGTTGTTGTGTGTGAACAAAACTCTAAAAATGTTCAATCAAATTTGGTTGTTATCAATTTAGACAACAGAATTATGTATAACAATATCATCACAATGTGCTTCCACTGAAAGATGATAAATGACTGAATTATTGCCCAGCCCTCCACACGACCCGGAGAACATTAAGTCAGCTTGATACAGGTCCATCACGTGTAGGAGGGAGTTCACACCATATCTCATACACAGCAATGTCCCCGACATCAGCTGTCACCTCAGTGATGCCATGACATCATCAAAAGTAGCCGTATTTACATTCTGTGCTTAACATGGTGAATGGCAGACATGACATGACATGACACTTCAGACACAGGAGCGACACAGGCCAAGCACTGAACTTCCACACCCAGCGGAGCAGAGTTTGGCCAGGTCTCAACCCTGTTCAGGGTTGTTTTGCAGGTTTAACCATTTGCACATAGCCAGTCAACCCAAGGTAAGTTTAACCCAACTGCTCCAACAAAGACTGAATGACCCTGGAATTTACCTTGTCCCCTCTGCCCAAAATAGCTGTCTTGCCAGCCAGGCCCAGGCATATGGCACACACAATACTGGACTTGCCAGTTCCATTGGCCCCCACAATCATGTTCAGGTTGGGTCCTGGGTACACCACCGAATAGTCATAGGTCCTGTCAGAAGATAAATTGTATTGACGCCAAAGACACACAGCAGTTGACAAGAGCTAAGATCGCTTACGAAAAAACTGATAATTTCAAACATTTTGGCTACTAGCCACCGTATTTATGTATTCCAAAATTCACCGGCCACTGTCCGGTGTCTGTTTTACCTGCCAATTGAGTTCAACAATGGAAAAGAAACTACCCTGAATAATTCAACGTTAGCTATCTTATGATAATCGAATGTCAATTAGTCACAGTATATTGATAGATCCTAAATCGGGGGGCTGTTTAATAGCTCAGCTAGCTAGCTAACATACGTTGTGGTAATGGGCAGGCAATGCGACCACTATGCTGTCTAGATAACGTAGTTATGCTATGTTATGTTATGCTATGTTATGTTATGTTATGTTATGTTATGTTATGCTATGCTATGCTATGCTATGCTATGGTATGCTATGCTATGCTATGTTATGCTATGTTGTGTTATGCTACGTTATGTTATGCTATGTTATGCTATGTTGTGTTATGCTACGTTATGTTATACCACGTTGTTTTGACTGATCGCTATCGAGTTGCTGAA
>OMKK01079786.1:3068-26613 GCA_900302305.1 Polymixia japonica | reverse complement strand
CCAACAACCACCACAAAGTGGGATATCCTGTTTTTCCAGGGTCTGCTCCTCTCAGAATAGCACGGCATGGCAGGGAGGTTATCGCTCTTATCGCATACCCACATTATAATGGCCTGTGTGGTAAGGAAACATCCCTTATTGTTTTCTCGCAGGCTTCCTTTCAGGCGAGTGGCTGAGGTGGCCAAGAGGGCCCCTCCCCCCCCTCCCATAACCCTGGCATCTCCGTCCTTTTCCCTACTTGGGCCCATCTCATTAAGAGGCCATATCTCCATCGGCATGTTCAGCTAATGTTACACAGCTCCCCCTCTCACCGAGGGGGCATGTGAATATTCGTATATTGTAAAGACATGTAGATACATACACACGGAGACACATACACACACACGCACACAAACCACCACAACAGGACCTCATCCCTGACTACTGCTATGGCGGTATGTGTAAGTGAGTATTTGCTAAGTTTGCAAACACTCCAAACACTCAATGAATACTGTGCTTGAGGCGTGTCAGTAATGTGTCAGTAAGTAACACAGTGGTACACCAGCTAATGCGCCCCTCACGCACATACAGTGCATATCTTTGTAAGCATCCCATTTATCTGTATCCACAGAGCATTGCTTATGCTGAGGTATGGTGTATCATAAACACACAAAGACACGCACACTCACGCGCGCACACACATATACACACTCGGACACACACAGCTGTACAAACACACACGCACGCACGCACATACAAACATTACTTTACACCCATATCTCTATCCCTCCCTCGTGTGTGTCAGTTGTCATATCCACTCACTGCTCGTTAGGTATGTGAAAGTATCATGAGCACATAACAACCAGCTATACGCAGCAGCTGCTGTTCTGGTCATGTGCATATTGCTGGCACACCTTACCCCATAAGCAAACCCACGCTCCAGGTATTTGCGGCATGTTATCCGTCCCACACCAGGGCCACGGTGCACTTGCGCGGGGGTCAAGGCAAAGCCTACCGGAGGTCAAAAGGTCAGCTATTTGAACAGCAAGGTCAAAACGTTCGGTCGGAGGACAGGTTGGCCAGAAGGCTTGAGACGGGACAGGCTATAGCTTCAGCAATTGTGGAGTCCAGCTACTTGTGTTGCCAATGTGTGATGTTGTTTTCTGATCTGAAGGTATCTGTGTGTGTGTGTGTGTGTGTGTGTGTGTGTGTGTGTGTGTGTGTGTGTGTGTTTGTACTTGTACTTGTACATTCTACACAGTGAGGACCGGAACACGTTTTTAACCAACAGACTGAGGGCATTTTTGGGAAGTGAAGACATTTTGGCCAGTCCTCACTTTGAAATAGGCCATTTTAGGCTTAGGGGTTAGGTTTAGGGTTAGGGTTAGAATTAGGGTTAGGTTAAGGTTAGGGTAAGGGTTATGGTTAGGCATGTGATGAGTGGTGATGGTTAAGGTTAGAGTTAGAGTTAAGATAATATAACATCTGCCCTAAATTTATTCTTCTAGCAAATCACTAAAATTTATATAGTTACATTACAATTGTGCAAATGCTGATATCCCCTAATGCCTAATATGATTCATTTATTAAGTTATGTTCTTTTTGGATGGCACTGTAATCTGAGTATATAACTGACTCTACAAAATAAACGACGACACAGTAAACATATTCAGATGTAGACATTATCTACATAGACTAGTGTAACATTAAAGCCTATAATTGTGCAAAGCCATTTGTATTTGTTAAGGCATCTGCTTGATAGTGTATGTTAGTGTTAGTTAGTGTCTGTTAAGGCAAACAAAGAGGTCCTCCCCCCCTCACTTATGAGAGTCAAGGTCATTACTGTTGAATAGCAGTGAGAGGGAATGCGTTGCATCTCTGTAGTGAAATACGTCCACCTGTCTCACTAACCATTAGGGCCAACTGTCGTGGACAGACGGCCGTGGGAAAAGTCACTGTGTGCCGCACTATGATGGTTTGTGAGTCTGCCTCAGATTAGTAAGGTCAACAGATGATTTGCCAGTTATAGACTGAGCTAAATTTACAGTCCAAGAGATTCAGTTGTAAGTCTGCCTTTCCACATGTGCCGAAGCATTATATGACAAAGATAAACAAGATTTTAATTCAGTACCTAAATAGATTCTATGACTTAGTAAACAAAAGGAAAACACCAAGTGAGGTTTATTGGCCTTCATGGCCTTTTCATGACCTATAAAGTCACAAGATCTTTAGAAGTGCTTTTGTTTTCAAATGTTGTCAGAATCACATTATATATCATAGGCAGCACGTGAAACTTTGCTCAGTGAAGTTTTTTTTTTTGTTTGGATTTTTTTTTTGCCATGTCATCAGGAAGAAGTTGGAACAGAATGTTCCAGAGTATCAACACACTTGGGACCACACTGGGTTACTGTGGCTGTCCAGCAGAAATTCAAGGATAATGTCTTTCTTTAAGACCATATTTCCATATCGATATCTGCATTTGTAATTTATTATTTTAGAAAAAGATTTCCCACACACTGGCACTTATTTGCAATCAACTTTATTTAAGGAAAAAACAACGTTTCGGTCCTAGAACATCATCAGGTTGGGTGGTCTAGGACCGAAACGTTGTTTTTTCCTTAAATAAAGTTGATTGCAAATAAGTGCCAGTGTGCAGGAAATCTTTTTCTACTGGCCTTTGGACTCCTCTTCTGATGCACCTGGCTACAAGTTACTTCAAGGTGTGCATCAGTTCTTTTTGTCTAATTTGTTATTTTAAATTTTGTTTAAATCAGAACAGCCACGTGTAAAACATCGGTTTCGTGATAATTATTGTCTTTATTGTGGTTCATAGGAGGAAAGTTGAAACTGCTTGAGGCTATGACAAAGCACACCACATCTCACACGTCACCCACGGTGTGTGAACAGGACCGTGGAGGTGAGATATCTACCTTTCAAACAGATCTTTGCTCCACTTGACCCAGCGGGGAGGATTCAGACGATTTTCATGGTTTTATGGTGTTAGATCTTACGTGACCTTACGTGCATGTGACGTGGACAGTCCCCAGAAAGGAAGATTTTTAGAGTACTTACAGTGTGTAGTACTTATTAGACAGAAAGTGTGGAAATATCAGTGTTGGGTGATATGACACAGTGTGTCCACTGTCCTGTCATATTTTTCGGGACATATTTTTCGGGACTCTTAAATCATATTATCTTCGAGGGGAATTCCATGGCACTTTGTGTGGCCACACAGTTTATCACGGTCACGTCGTAATTCATTAATGAAATGCAACAATAGAGGTTGAAGTAGATATATATGATCTAACATGCATGAGATACTGTATTTGTGAAACAGTAAGCAAGCTCACAGGTCACAGTGGGTCAACAAATCCGTTTTGGAAGGAAGAAAGTGAGGATTTGACTACTCAACACACACAAAACAAATCAGGTTCTCGTTCCAAGTTTCAGAACTAACTGTTCTGAACTAACTAACTAATGGCTTAAACATGACCAGTTCCTTCCACAGAAAAATGACTGAACCAAACAAAGGACGCAAAAGAAAGTTAAATTATGAGAACTAAAGGTGATCCCTCTGAAGTGCCTTCAAAGTTTTTTGACATCTCCTAATTGGTCGGGTGCAGTGCCAAGAGTGTAGATGAGAGTGAAGCTGTGAAACGGTGCCAGTAGGATAGCCAGGCCACAGGAGGAAGGAGTATTGTTTTTGGCACTGACTGAGGCAACCAAATCCAAGCACCCAGATGGACTCCAACAAGCTCCAGCAATAATACACACACACACGCACGCACGCACACACACACACACACACACACACACGCGCACACACACACACAGAATAGAGGTCACTTCAGGATACACATACAATAAATCCATTGTGACTGGCTGTCTCTTTTTTAAAGATATTTCGCTGCTCGGAGACCTTATCTACCTTAGCACACCGAGGAGAACAACTTAGTGAACAATAAGAGTCACAAATCTAAACACAGACTAGGCCCGCAAAGCGCCACAGCTGGAGGCTTTTAAGTACATAGTGAGGCAAATGTACAAAAGTGCAAGGCACTGGCTTGATGGTGTGATTCTTTTAACTGACATAAGATTCAACAAGGGAGATGATTTGAAGGTGACCTACTGTACAATAACCTTTTCACGTATAAAATAGGTTCACTGACTTGATTTACCAAGTGTAAGCATTGTATAACTTCACAATGTCTAAACATGAATTCATTCATTTAAAAAAAAATGTCCTGGTCTGAGTCTACTGCAATGCACCGATGTTGCTGAGGTTTTTCATGCTGCTACTGCAGGACTTTATGGCATATTTACAGCATAACATGAACATAAAAGAGCCTATGTTGACTGAAGAGCCCAGAGTTGATTGTCTCCACTGTCAACAGACAGTGTAAAACCTAGCTAGTGCTCAGATGGCCCATGTGTATCTATGTTGTTTACTCGTGACTTGGCACAATGACACTCTAACCTGATCAGCGTTTACTTTTATTAATACAAAATATTTCCCTGAGGCGCAAAAGTCTGTCTAGACAACCATAATCAGACAAACAGACAGACAGACAGACGTGATAAAGGAGCCGGCTAGACAGACATATATGCAGATTTGGAAAAGGCGTGCATGTGCAAACCGCACAATATGTAAAATATAAACTTAATCGAAATGCCCCGCCCACGCAATGTCACAGTTTCCATCACACTACAACCCACAATTAACCCTCAAGTGCAACATATGTTACTTTCACATTCATATTCATATCAGCCATTCAGAACCCAGCCACTTCAACCACTTTCTACAAACAGTACAATTCAACTATGCGTATAATTGAAATTTGTAACATTTCCAGACATTAAGATTGGCTGCAGCACAAACACTGGGAGTGTGTTACATTAAATCTTTGCCTCAAAAGAGCTTTTCTGGACTTGAATAGGGAAACTGTATCTCTCTCTCTCTCTCTCTCTCTCCCTATCTCTCTCTCTCTCTCTCTCTCTCTATCTCTCTCTCTCTCTCTCTCTCTAGGTTTGTCACCCAGGAAAACACAAACCGTAGCAACCATAGCGACAGAGAGCAAAAAGAAGACCTGGCCCGGGCCTGTCACCTTTGGAGCCTCCTGATTGGTTGAGGCCTATTGTGTGTGCTTTGTTGCCGTGTGGACGGCGAGGTAGGCAGTTCTCTGAGCGTTGCCGTGGACGCTGAGCTATCTCAGCAGTCCTGTCAGGGTGGATTTGCACTGCAGGCTTAAAGGCGTTTTTTTTCTTTTTTTTTCTTCACTCGTGTGACACATATTTTTGCTGGGTTTCTCAAAATGCAACTCAATAGGCCTACTAAGTTTCATATTATCTTAATTGAAAGTAGAATTGACTAAGGTAATGTTATCATTAAGATGCTTACCAAAAACCTAATGACCTCATTCTTTCAAAATTGGGAAAATCAGATTCTGTTTTTTTTTATTGTTGTTATACACAGTAATGTTATGGCCATTTTAGTGTCACGTGGGTAAAAAAAAGGCAGATTTAAGCATGCAGTTAAGTTCACCTCTAAGAACATTATTGTGGACAGCATTCTCTCAGCAGTCTTGTCAGTCTCATCAGTGTCCTTTTCACTCACCACACACACACAAACACACACACACAAACACACACACACACACACACACTTACACACCATAAGATTTGTTTTATGTCTTTATCATAGTTACCAAGAGTCAAAATGCTGTGTATTATGATCCTAACGATGCACTTAATGAGACCACTGAGAGAAATGCAGCACTTTCATTTTTATTTTTTTTAAACTTTTCAACACTAAAGTTCAGGTAGGCAACACTGGGAGATGAATCAGCTTGTAATGCCATTGTGAGTCTATTGCCCTGCGGCGCGGTGTTGATAGATGTTGTTAATACTATTAAAACCTCACTGACAGCTGTATCCTCGGGAGGTATACGTACAATGAACACTCTGATTCTCTCGTTTCCAGTCCTGGGTCCAGATTGGGGTTTTGACTTCCTATGATTCTTCTGACTCACTTTTCGTCTGTGCTGTTGATCCTCTCTGCGTCCGTCCAGTCTGTATGTGTCTTTTCGCAAATGACAGCGTGGGTATCCGTGTGGACGCAGCGAAGATGGAGAACAACACCCTCTGTGTTGCCGGCCTTGTTCTTCTCCCTCCCTGTGGCGATAGTTCGAGTGCAGTACGGTACTTTATAAAATCCTTTAAATCCCACGGCGCAATTACAACACGTACCGCACTTACACACCATTTATCATTCGTGTCCAAGCTTGTACACAAGAGGATGCGTAATAATAATTGGGATACGATGTAGGTCATGCATTTATTATCTTAAACAGCTTAAAAGGATTAACTAATTTTCTTTTTACGTTCAGTTCCGTCATCTGGTTTATGTAACTCATCGGTGTGTTCTAGTTTGACTATTCGATGGTTTATTAATCTGGCGTCCAGCGGCATTGTAAAATAGTTGAAGACAAAGGCAAAGAAGCGCACAAAATATGGTCATATGGTGTAATGAGTAATCCCAGGCTGGTTTGGCAGGCAGAGCCAAACATGGCACGAACCGAATGTACAACTTGAAGGCCATTTCAAACAACACTTCTCCTAGTTTGTCTTTCTACACGCTTATTTCTTCTGTTGCAGTCCGATGTATCTTTGTATTTTTGCTGCACACGTCTCTGTGTTGATGGGGATGCCCATAAGGAATCGTTGTGCTATTAAAACCAAACCCTATTACGACCGTGGCCAACACTTTAAATTGACTTGATGTTTCTCTAATAGCGCTTGCGTGCTTGTTAAGTTACAGTGGCTACTTAATCACAACGTTGCTGCTTCTGTAAACAAACATGCAAAAAATAAAATAAAATAAAATAAAATGTACATCACATGCCTGGCAAAAATGTGTTTCTGTGTTTGCGTGTGCTTGTGTGCACAGGCATGTTTCATAGCACCGGGGTGTATGTGTCGATCCTGAAGAGTTGGCCGAAATGCAACGGAGACAGCAGCCTGGTCTGTAATTACCTGCTAATGAGTCATGCCATTAAACAGAGCTGTGACCCCACGGTTGTTAGAATCCCCAGAGAACAGCCCCGGGGATTCTCACGCACCGCAGTCAAGCTGAGCTTTCAACTCACATTAATTTTACAGGGGACAAAGGCCATGTAGGCGTACACACATGCATATGTATAGACGAGCAAGACACCTACACTTACGCGCACACACACACACACACACACACATACACAGACACACGCAAATATAAAAAAAAAAATTACCCAAACCTCAGACAAGTCAAGAAAAAAGTAAGATCTTTGTAAGATGTAAGATCTTTTAGATGTTTGTTAGTTCTATTAATCAGCAAAAATGGGTTCTGACAACATTTATTGTTTAAAGGGTTGACATTTGAGCAGAAAATTTCACAAATTATTTATGTTCCAGAACCTGTTAAAGCGATTTTCTGCCATGAGTTTTCAGTAAACAACATAGTGAAATACTTTTCTTGATGACGGCATCAATAACCTAACATAATTATGTCTTTTTAAACCCAAATTAGCCATTATCTATATTTAGCTTCATCCAGTGTTTATGGCGCATGGCTATCGTTTGCATGCTAGGGTTTCATACAAGAAGCCAATGGAGGAATTCCCCACTGAAGTCCCCACAAGTCCATTCAAGGATTGCTGGGACGATTCCTGGGGGGGATTTTTACTCGGACCACGAGACAAGAGTCAAGGCATAAGGGAAACATTAGGAAAATGGATTTGCACTGAAGTAGTCTTCCCTAGGGGATGTGCTTTAAGAGTGCTAACCCTTTGTAACAAGATTTTATAATGTCAAAGAGAATAGCAGCCCGAAGACTGTGTCTGTAAGTCGCTTTAGTATGATCTTGTAAAAATGCCACCATTAATGAATTGTTTTGGTAAAGTCTGCAAAAATCTGTTGTTTATGAATTAGCAGGAAATCACCACTTAGTGAAAGACCATACAACTTTTTGCTGACTTCTTTATTTAAAGCACCTATGGATGTGGTTTTTGATTTTGTGGTTTGATGTGTGTTACACATAATACGAACGATAATTTCCCCCTAAAGTCTGCATTTTCAAAAATGCTCACGGTGACGGTTTAATGTCTCCCTGCTACACTTCCCTGTGTATCCAAAGCATGAAGTTCACTGGGACCGTAAACTTCCAATCTCACCTGAAATCAAACTTAACAGCACTTTATTACAAACTCGGCATCCTTATTTTCCTATGCAAAGAGGTAGCCAGGGAGAAAAGAAAACATTTATATCAACAGACTCTCCTGTTCTCCATCATTTAACACCCTTAATCTCGCATGTAGCTTGTCTACTCCTCAGAGATAACGGTCTAACTCCTCCATGTAAGCCTCCCCTCTCTCCCTGCCCTCAGGTGTAGTATGTCCAACAGCTTTAATCATGTGATAACACCAGCGGTGAGGTCCATACTCAGGTTATTATTCTGGAAACCTAAGGCCACTTGCCATTCATGGCGTATTAGATGGATAATTATAGCCACAGGCTCGTGGGGGTACAAGGGCAATGCGAGTGTAGAAAGACACGGTTAAATGGGAGACTGAAAAGTTATAATAAAACACTTTTTGTTTCCCTCTCTGAAGTTTAATTCGACCCTTAAACCGGCTGCCCGGCTTATGAAGCGGGGAAGAACAGATAATGATTAACTGAAGTTCTTTGATATCAAACATCTGTGAGAAGAGACCGTCATTTGAAAGCACATGAGATAGGTCTTGATTAGCGTTTCATTGTTTTCTTTTCAGATTATGGGAAATTATTAAACAGTGATAAATTATCAAAACGATTCACAAAAGAAAAAGCTAAATACACATATTCCCACCCTACAAAACAAACCGTATTTACATTTCCGATTACACCATAACTACCGGACTGAAAGGCGGGGGGGTTACGAGGTGGAGTGGGTGTGGAGTTGAGACATTAATGGTGACACTGATGGATGTGTTGAGAGGACAAGGTCACAGTTCAAACCTGGAAGCCAAATTTTATAACTCCAAAACTATCTACTTACCTAGTGGCAGCCATTGTTATTTGGACAGTCCCTGAACTCTGTGGGATTCCAGATCATCTTAAAACCCAGGCACAACACAGGTCCAAAGCCAAAACCTCTGTAATATCTGTATAATGGGAAACACTGGAAAACGAACCTTTTACTTTTTGCCAGTTAACAACTCTCCAACAGATTACTGATCAAACATTTTGTGTTATTGACATTTAAAGATCTCGCCAGGCCTGAATAATACCTGGATTGTATAATGGCAGTGCAAGAGGTTTGAGTTGAAATAAAAAAAAAACTCAAACACACCGCTGTGTTCGAGCAAGAGACATTATTATAAGGAGTTTCCACTATAAGGTTCAACGAGACACAAGATGGTTACTGTTAATACATTACCAGTTATCTCACATCATCCGTCACACACTTCTGCCACCCAGCTGCACCAAGGGGTCGAAAATGAAAGGCGCCTTTTCTCTGTTGGGTAGCGCATCCTTTTCACGGTCAACATGTTGCTTCATAATGGGTTATAAGATAAAAATATATAATAGATGAATGTAGCGTTTATACACTTAACTGCTGCGATGTGCTATTTTGGGATGTTTTGAGACACAGTGTCTTTACCAGATCACACTCGCATTATACGCTTGAAAGCAACATGAATAAACCCACACCCCGTTTGTTCTTAAAGTTGGCCAACTGACAGAGGACCCTAAAGAGACCTTACGTGTTTAATCTCTCTAGGAGTAATTCCTAGCCTTACTCTCTTATAGTCTGTGATGTTCTGGTAAAGGTCAACCAGAAAAGAGACATTAATCAGCTCAATGTTCAAGTCAGCAGGTCAACTGCTGCATCCATGACTACAGTCTTCAGCGGCTGCTTCAAGTTAAGTCGCGTTCATCTGAAACCGTGGTTGCTGTGTTCCGAGAGATGCGCACATGTGTATAACTAGTAAGCTAATTCTAAGCAAGCAAACTGCTTTATTTGGCTTCGTACTACAGTTAGTTTCCTGTGGCAGCCATATACTGCACTTTATGTGGGTGTAAGTACATCTCAGGATGGCATGGTCTCAAGATTACGCAGTCTCTCAAAGTGGTCTAAGCATATTATTATACGGAGGAGCTGGAGTGTTACAGGTCAGGATGATCAAGACCGGTGGAAACAAAGCACTTCCTCTGTATTTCAGTTATGGCAAAAAATAAAACTGTCAGTAAGTCCTGACCTTGTAGATGGACAATAAATCATAATTAAAAAAGTAATAAGACTAATAAAAGCATGTTCTTGCCAAACCAAAAGCTAGGGTCATGTTGAACTTTGAGCGACAGCCGGACAATGAACAGCCAAGGAGCAGCAGACCATATTCCCTCTAACACATACTGAAAAATAATTATCACATTTTTTCACAATTTCCAGCTTAGTGGTGTCTCATAATATATTCATGAACACAGCGTGTTAATAATTATTGCAGATTTTTAAGTATCATATCTCGACATTCAGGGGAGAGATTAGTTTTATCAACATTAGTGATAAACTAGCTCTGCAGGGTATCTCATTGTTAATTTTCTCTCTCCTCTGGTCCACTGATGAAAAGCGCAGCCTGGCATCCTGCTAATACTGTAATTAAAGCCAAACAGGCACACAGTGTGCTCCATAAAATAATCAGTGCCTCCTTTACCAAGATCCATTTACACAATGATATGTATAATCTCCCTTATTCTGCCATTTTAAGAAGATTATTACCTAAAATGGCCAGAACGTGATGTGCATTGCAATTCTTTCTCCATGAAGGTCAAAGAAAACCGTTTGCCAAATGTTCACTGAAAGGATATAGGAGCTCCTTGGGAAACAAAACCCTCAACAACCAAACTCAACAACTAATTTCAGATCCTTGTTTACCCAGTTTACTATAATTCCGCCAAATCATAACAACTGCAGCACCAAAATACCAGAAGTCCTCAGAGGAATCATAATAATATTGAATGCAACAGTACGAGAAAAAAAAAAACGCTCTTTCGGGGACTGAAGTTCTCTGCAAACAAAGAGACTCTACATATGTTGTCTATTCAAATGGGGGGAAAAGCACTTGTTGAAGCCAACCAGCTGCAAATGCAATCAGTGAAGGTTGTTACACATGACTCAGTGTGGCATGCCAGGACCAGAGCTTTTTAACACGCCTTGGTTACGGCTGCGTGTCTCTTGTGAGTGGCGCTGCAAACTAAACCTGTAATTGTCACTGATTCAGATCAGCACAATCATACTAAATGTACAAGTAAATGGAAACAACTCGTGCGTGTGTTGGTTGTGCAAAGGTGCGATGCCTTTGTGGACACCTTAAGATGGTACCTCGCGTTTGGTTTTCGCTCCTGCTGATAAAGAGACAATGAAGATTTGTTTTAAACAGTCAGCTCGTGCTTTGAATCTCTGCCAAAACCACTAGACGTTGTGGCGTGTGTGCACGCGTATGTGTGTGTGTGTGTGCATGTGCACAAATCACGGGGTTCAGGATGATGATACAGAGCCAAGTAAAGGTTGATACAGATAAGTTGACTTTCAACCGGTTTGTTTTAAGCAGAAATAAACCAACACAGACAAATCAGGCCTCTCTGGAAACCACATAGCTAATAATTTATGTGATTATTCATTCAACTAACACAAAGTAAATAAGGTAGATATTTGTGTAGATGATTGACACGTGTGCCGTTTGTGTGATATGTATATACGCAATATATACGCGCAGGTTTGCTTGCCCCCCTCCATAGTGAGGTCAAAGGTCAGGGTCAGCTACAGAACAATGCACCTGGTACTGGTAGGGATTCAGTGTTTTGCTTGAGGACAGCAGTAGGGTGGACGCTTGCTGACACGAAGGCTTGAACCTGGGATCTCAAGTTAAAGGGGCAGTCTAGCGTCTCACTACACCGCCTTGCTGCCCTGTCTGCAACCTAGCTGCCCAATTTGAACACTGCGTAGCTGTGAGAAATGCGATGACACAGCTTTCTGTGGAGCGTTGGAGTCAAATTGTTATTATTATTTAATCTTCCACTGAGAATGGCTGGCTTATGTATTACAGGCTACGTTACGGGTGCACTGTTCAGCCTGTATTAAAACGCATTCACTCACTATGCCATAAGAGACAGACGTCGATTCTGATCAGCTCTCCTACGTGTAGATAATATGAGAAAATGGTCCCAGATGTGTAACCCTCTGAGTCCCTGAGTCATCCATGCTTGCTGGTTATAAGCCAGCAGTTTCACCCCCTCCATCCAGTGAATCTCCAGGGGGTGTAGCAACCAGCTGTAAATCTAAACGCTCCTTCATTTCCTTGCCAGGTTAATGAGCGAAACATTCACCACTCTAATACAGTGAATTAAAAGTGAGTTAACCCTTTGCCATCCAGATGTTGAACATTGTCCTCGTTTAACCTCTCTGGAAAAGAGGGGTTATATTTTTGAGGATGTTGTTTTACTACCAGTAAAATGTTTAAAACACAAGGTGTTGTATCATAGTGTTCAATGCTTTGGCTGATTCAAACACTAAAATCACTTTACACTTAGTTGTGCTATAGTTTAGCTGGCAATTCAGTCGTTTGGTCTTCTTTGGTTCCAGTGACCTTTTACCTCTTCTTAAGGAACCTCTGTCCAAAGGTGGAGCTGGGCAATCCAAGATCGTTTCAAAGTGTTCATGACCAAAGCAGCTGTTGTTGTGTGTGTGTGTGTGTGTGTGTGTGTATGTGTGTGTGAGTGTTTCCAGACACCCAGCTGCAGCAGTTTCTTTCATACAGGTGTCATCTCATCCAGGAAAGCCTGTATTGGGTTACTGGACACTGTCAGAACAGGTGCAATGAATTATCTCCCAATGCACCTCTTTGTGAAAGCCTTTTGTCCGGCCCCTAGCCCTCCGTATTTTCTATTCTCTTCTTACTGCCTTAAGGCGGGATCATGACTTACCTACGCTGCTGTAATGTAACACTAAGGGAGTATTACTTTCCTTGATGGCCGGCAGGTTTGAGAGAAGGATAACAGGAGCTCTTCATTGTGCCACTGGGTCAGGAACAAGCAAGGTAGCTAACAGGAAGAACTGTTGTCAACGCTCCACGCGCAGCGATAGAACACTCGGAAGTGCGTCTGATGATTCAGGACCAAAGGCTCGGGTTTGGTTGACAGGGGCTATCGGGCCACGGCGTGTTTGCGACAACACTTCAAAGGAAAGGATAGTGACACTACCGCAAAGGTCCAGAGGGTGACTGACGCTAAGGGAGGTTTACGGTCAGATACGTACAGACCATGCTGACAAGAACTCTGTCGCAGGTGTGATCAGTACATACACATCTATATGTACACAGGTTGTGTGTGTGTGTGTGTGTGTGTGTGCTGGGTTTAACTTTCCCGTAAGTGGTATACCACAGAGTCTTACGCTCCTTTTTTTTAACATGCAACAATGTGGCCAGGTCAGTTATAAAATGCTATGGTAATGTATCACGGTAAATTATTTCAGTTTAAAATAAAAAAAATCCCACAATCACAGCAAGGCATAGACAGTTGCAAACCATATGAGCTATACAGTCTGTACAAACACTTAAAATTATTTAAAGGCCCATTCCTTAATTGCCGTATGCTGCCCCCTATTGGAACAGTGTTGCCCCACTACTGGCTTTTATAGCGGAAATAAGACTATTTTCATCCTAAAATTCACAAACAGCTTTTGACTAGCAGTGTCCAGTATTATCTATATTTTGGGGCTGTGAAACGTTTGTCTGCATTTGTAATACGCATAGAAACAGTGTAATCTGTATGTAAACAATGGATTTTATGTTGCATCGGGATAAGACGTTCCTAAAAGGTCTTATTGTGTTCATATTAAGATAATAGTATGCTGCCAGCAGAGGGAAAGCACATAAAGTGAAAAGTGGTATAATGGTCCATGCTTATATTTTTCCATTATCAACTGAATGTTTTATTTTCAGTGCATTGATGGAAGTATTGATTGACTAGTGAAAGCCAATAAACAAAGGTTTTAAATAAAGTTAGGACTAAATCTTTTTTTGTCTCATATTTTGTCTCCATTTATAGCTATTTTCAAGAGATACATGTAGAATTTGAACTCCCTCCCCCAAAACATATGTAGACATTATCTGTCACGTAGTCGACTAGTCATCAAAGACGTCCCATCAGGGCTCTAACCTGCATCTATCTTGCATCTATCTTGCAATAATAGTGCAGTGACTGTTGCAGTAAATTCTCTCTGAAATGTTATTATGGAGGACAAATAACCCAAAACACAAAACATGTTATGAACACATCCCCAGTCCTGAAGTAATGGAAGGAGGTACGGCGCTGTAACACGAGAGCACTTTGCAGACTTAATCTATATAATCACAGCTGTGGGGACCAATAAATACTTTTGAATGTCTGCCATCATCTGGGACGTATTTATTTCACGTGCTCGCGTTTATTACCCATAGTTTTAATTCTGACCGACGTAAGCGTTGCAGAGTGGTCACCGGGAGTTGTTACTCCTTTGCTTTCTTCAAGAAATTAGTTATATTCGTGATCTATCATGCCCTTTGGACCAGTTCAAGAAGTACAACGTGTACACTGTGGTGCATAAAATCACACCATCAAGAGTAGAAACAAAGACAAAATGGTTTTACCCCTTGATTGCCCCTTTTAAGGTATTTCTTGAGGCCCATTTAGCAGCAGAGCAATTCTCCTTTACAAATACGACCTTATTTGTAAAGGAGGCATGGCCGATTTGAAAGATTTTGTTTTAAAGAACTAATACAGCATACATACATAGAAAGCTTTACTAATGCCAAGAAAGGTCACTTACAGTTCTCATGCAATACCTAGAGTATAATTTGTGAGAAATCATGCAAACACAGTATTTCTTGTTTATCAGAGACCAAAGACATGTCCTCATTTTCCATTAGCACAGACGGTGTGGATGACAATGACATAGGAATGAAGCAGACGCTCACTACCAGTAAGAGTGTGTTAGGCACTTGTCTAGACAGCAAGCAAGATCCTTCCGGTTATTGTTGGTTGGCATTGAGCGTCTGCAAAACAGGAAACATTCGCTAAGGGAAAACTCAGCAATGGATGGGCCTCAAGCCTCAAGTAATACAGACATGGTGTAAATACAGCTTTTGACTTTGAGAATGATTTAGTTAAATCTGAAATGATTAGCCTAGTTAACAGGAGCAGCTCAGCTAATATACACAATTGACCAGTTGATTTAGCCTTCATTGTCCAACATTTGTCTAACAGGTGTACAGTATAAGACTTCAGGCTCGTTTGTTCTACAAAACATGGGTTGTGCTAGTTCATGCACCTAATGTGCACTATATCTGGCACCCTTATTTGTCCTATCTGCACCCGTTGAGAACTGCAGCACATGTGCATGATATTTGTGATAGCCCACTGGTTTAAGTGACACATTTGGTCTTCTTGTCCCTACTGAATCAAAGGTCTGTGACTTGGACTGCACCTCCTTTTGACCTTTCTCACCTGTTTTTAACTATGTTTGATTTTTTTTTTTAAACCTCTATCAAACATTCCATTGATTGTTGTCTCCTCTTCTTGAAGAACCTGATCATCATATGGGCTGCAGTTGATTGAGATGATTTAGAGTGGTCTTTTACGCCATCTTGTGGGCAGGCAGTGTATCTCATTTTAGGAGGGAGAGAATATGCCACTGATTGTTTGTATTTTTCTTTGTACTCATTTTCACTCTTCCCATTGAAAAATGTTCAGAAAGCAGATTGCGATGAAGACAAAATAATATACTGCTTCTTTTAATGAGGGAGGAGGACTCTTTGTTATCCAGACTCTAAACATGTAGCTGTCTTTAAATCATGAAACGTTACTATCTCATGAAAACTATGAGAAAATCAACATCGAAAATTCTTTGTGACATTGGTGGAGGGACATAAGTAAATAGATGCTTCAATTAATCTATCAATGTCACCAAAATGAAAGTTCCCTTTATCATTGCTTAAATCAAGACATGCAAAATGCTAACTATTAGCATCAGTATGACAGTGTATCCTGAAAGTGTTTTCCATTACCTCATACTATATCAATTATTCTATGTAGCCAACTGCTTGCTGTCAAAGATTATGCCACAAACACTATAAATTAAATTAAAATATTCATTCACAGCTTTCCCATTGCAATACCTTTACAGTACAGTAACACAAAATACAAAAATGCAAGTTTGAACAGTACAGTAAATATAGTATTTATGTAAATACGACAGTCAATACTTAAGCCAGATCAAGCAGATCAAATCACTATAAATTACTGCAAAAGAAAAGACTCAAGGTGTAAATTCACCATCTTACTGCCCATCCAGTCTGTCCTCTTTATCCACCCACAGGCATTTCATCCACCACACAAATATGATTGTGTGTTCCCTCATATGCGTATGGTATGTAATCTGCTGTCTACTGTATGCTGTGTCCCCCTGCATTAAGAGTGGGGGCCTGTTGAACCTGTACCATAGAAGCGTCAGTATATCATAGCACCATGTGAGCTGCTGTTAATATTCTCATTGTATTTCCACAGTCAGGCCGCCAGGTGGCAGTCATTGCCTGCGTCCACCCAACACTGCCTTCCGTTTAGCTGTGTCTGACGCTAGTGTGTGTTTTGCAGTTGCTAACCGCTCTGGCTACGACTCGATCAAAGCTAGACTAAACCACACGCTCCTTATCATAATAACTTATTTGATTGGAGGGAAACAACCAAACATGGAGATCGGGACAGAGATCAGCAAGAAAATAAGGGTAAGAAGGGGGTGAATTTCAGTTATTTATTCTGCAACTAGGCCCAAATAACGCTAGCTTGCTAGCATGCTAGTAGTCCGTGGTAATTTGATACAATGTTATTGGTGTGCATGCCTGGCGAGGAATTTGTTACTAGTTTGCTAAACGAAGACCTTAATTCAGAGCTCACTTGCCATTGTTATCTGGTTTGTTTTCAAAGTAACTTGTTTTTCGTAGTGCTGTAAGTGTTGGCATATACTATGCTACCTGTATAACCTAGCTTTGCTAGTGAATGTTATGACTTTCGGTTTGCTGGCCATAGGATTTCTTTGACTTGGATACATGTTTGCCCGTCTTATTTTAAATATATGATTTCTTGTTTTAGGCTGCTATCAAGGGCAAGCTTCAAGAACTTGGCGCATATGTTGGTAAGTGAATGAACTGCTAACCTATTAACCCGGACGGCCTCCAGGTGTCGCTGTCGTTCATTTGCGTGTATTAACACCTAGAGTCCGAACCCGGACAACGAAATGCAAAACCAAGAAGCGGCTACTTGTTCAGATACGATAGATACCTGCTAAACAAGATGTAACATATCGGCTATGTGAAAAACAGACACTTTTAATTTGTTGTTAAAATTCACGTAGGACGCGTGCATTGCCTCTATCGTGCAGACAGGTTTTTCATGCATTTCATGCAAATCATGAAATAAGAGTGATACATGCAAAGTCTAATAAATAGCCTAGTAGCTATGTCACAGCATTAGGATTAAGCCTGTTTTTTTTTTATTTCAACATCAGCGCGTATGCGTGCATTGCGCATAGCTGTCTCTCTACATAGCAGCACGTTGTACGTGCATTACCACTAGATGGCAGTGTTACAGTTACAAAACCAAAATACACAGGAAACGCCTGAAATCCGGGTCGCAAGTTGCTCCTCGAACTGCTCCATTTCTATCCTTGGATATGATGAGTTTGCTGTATATGATTTACTTGGTCCCTTTTACTTACCCTAAAACACGGAAAACATGGACGGAAAACTATCTGATCTGCAATAAAATCACAGGACAGCCAATCAATTTGGCTAAACCAGTGTTTTTAAGTTGTTGTTTTTTTCGTTTAGAGGAAAAAATAGGGACACTTCCGGGCGGGGACAGGTTGAGCTGGGGATAAGGCACCAAAAACAGGGGCAGTCCGGGAAACGGGGACATCAGATCACCCTATTTTTAGCCAACGGTAATAGTTGATTTTCTTTCTCTTTCGTTTGTTTCATGTACAGATGAAGAGCTTCCTGACTATATCATGGTGATGGTAGCAAACAAGAAGACTTCTCAGCAAATGACTGCCGACCTCTCCCTTTTTCTTGGAAACAATACCATCAAGTTTACTGAATGGTACGATCAAAACAAGTGCGGATATGTAAATTCTAATTAAATTGCCCCCCTTCTCCTATTCCAAATCTCTGTTTTTGTGGCCAGATGGCCATGGAACACAGGAATTAGTCTTATCAGTATGCATGCAGATGTTTGCTCGTATATCATCTTTCCCTATAACGTGGGTTTGTTGACTTTTTATAGGTTACACGGTGTCCTAGAGAAATTACGATCAGTTGCAGTAGGTAAGTCAAACTCCGATGTGCTTGATCAGCCCTCTAAGAATATCAGTACTTTTTAACCCTCAGCAGGAAAATACAATGTATGCTTGATAAGGTCCTTTGGCCTTGTAAATTCATTATGCTGCTGAAAAACTCATCTCTTCTTCTCCTCTTATCTGTATGGTATATGTAGAGCCTGCGTCCCTAAAATCTCAGGTTCAGTCTGACAGTGGCACCTTGGCTGGGAAGAGCCGTGCCCCCGTAATTGAAGACAAGAAAGAAGAGGAGTCAAAGAGTTTGGCTGTATCCAGCTCGCGCTCTGACAGGACAGAGACCCGTGTTTCGAGCTCTGCCCATGAAAACAGGTGAGTATCATTATTGTTAATATCATGATCCTTTTTTCTTGTAAACGTATGTCCGTCTTAAGATGCATTTATACTGACAACGAAACAGAACTTTTGGAAGTTTGTTTTGGTGCCAAAATGAACGGAAAGTGGTTTGACTTCTTCCGTTACACAGTCACACTCGAATGGAAAAGTTTTGAGATGCCATAAGTCTACCCATTGAGCTTATTAACATATTGGTAAACAGTTTTGAGCTTTTCAAAGCAGGAACTCGTTCTTGTCACTGTAGATTTTCATATGCATTGTTTCATTTCATTGTATTAAGCCACACACATACCATGCAAAAGTTCTATAAATGCAAAACACTAATTTATTACTGTTTCATGTCAGAAGAGGATCACTGGACAAGAGTTCCTCCCGTCTAACCTCGACTGTCAAGCCCCTCATGGAACCCTTTCCCTCAGAGGCCGTCATCGACATCAAACCTGAGATGGATGACGACCTCATCGCCGAGGACCCCATAGAAATCGGAACCAACCCCGGTCGACAGCGTAGCACAACTAGTCGACCCACAGTCCAGATCTACAGGCCGTCTCAGGCCAGGTTTACATCAGGCAGGTCTGCAGACTCCTTCAGGTCCATGGAAGGGCCCTCTCACAGCAGGCAGCAGCGCAGCCACTTGCAGGACAGCCGAAGCAGTCGGCCCACCAGAAATGGGTCCAGTAAGGTATGACAAAAATAGTCATCTATAGTAGTCATGTTCTTTTTTTTTGTGTTGGGCTTGCCAAAGCCAGTGGACTAAAACCTAATGTTCCCTGCTTGAGAATAAGTTTTAATTTATTCCAAACTGTAGCCCAGCTAAATATTTATCTGTGTAGGTTATCTACCTGTGTAAAGACCAGGATATACTTCAGCGAAGGTACACGTAAACGTCTATGCGTATAGACGCGGAGAAGGGGTTTGTGGGTAATCGTTTGCCGAGCAGCCGACAAACAACAGAACAACCTCTGCAACTAAATAAACATCACACATTTCAAAGTGGCATTAATATTAACAATAACACGTGTTCTGTCTAATTTGTCGAGCAGGAGGAGCTGTCCCGGAAGCGCAAGGCCCCAGTTGCAAGTTCAGTGGTGCGTGTAAACCGAGCAGCAGATGAGGACAGCGATGACGTGGAAGAGGAGGAGGACGAAGGCTACGGAGGCAGAAGCCTATCCAGCAGGGTGTCGCTGCCCTCCAAACCAGAGCGCAAGTCAGTGTCGGCACATCATACACGATTATATATACTGTAGTCTTGCATCAGACACCTAGCCATTGTGCACAGATCGTAGTAAATAATCAAAATAACTAATGCACGTTGCACACAAATGCAGAAATGTTTCTTTTCCCTAATCTCTACTTGTCTGAAACGTGATGTCCTGTCCACTTGTATTCACAGTTGTCATACATACACTAGGCCTAATCACACCAATTATCATTGACCTCTCAATGTGGCTTAGAATTATTATGTAGAACTTGAAAACAGAATCTAATCTTTGAATAAATTGCCCTGGGTTCTTAAAGCGTTTTGTTTGTGGATAGAAAATGATCTTTATAGAACTTAACCCCTCTACTCAAAACGGGTCCGTTTTTTTCCAGCGTTCACAATGTACACAAACCCATGAGTGGCATCACAGTGACTCAATAGGTGGGCCAAGCTCCAGTTTTGTATTTGGACTGTAACTTTGCCATGACTTCTATCTGTTCAGGCCTTCTCTACCACCGGCCAAACAAGCCAACAGGAATCTGATACTGAAAGCCATCTCTGAAGCCCAGGACTCTATCACCAAGACTACAGCCTACCCAATAAGTATGTTTAACGCTGCAAAACATCTTACTATGAATAGTTTGTAGTTGAATTTCACGCTACGGCTGCGATCCTTCGACTTCTCCGTCGTCATTGACGCTCGTCCTTTGTTCCATTGTCCTTCCTCCCCAGTACCGCAGAGGCAGACTGTTCCCGTGGCGCCCCGTACCCGTTTGGCCAGCAACGAGGAGATGACTGCAGCCATCCAGCTAGTCCAGGAGCACCTCCAGAGCCTGGCTCCCAGGGTTCAGTCTTATACCCCCACAGAGCTACCGGCCGCTAGAACACTTGGTATATAAGTAGCAGAACTATACTATATTAGATGTTTTCTATGGAGGAATAACTGTTCAAATCTGCACCCCCAAGATACTTTGCCATCCAAAGACCAAAAATGTCAACTAAGCCTAGGTGTGCTAACGGAACAATAATAATAATAATTCTATATCCTGACTTCAGACTATTCGTTCTCCCGCAGCTCCAGCCAGATCTCTAGCTTCACGCCTTCAGTTAGACTTACCACAGAGCAACATCAGAAAAGAGCAGTGTGACCACGGTGAGTCTCTTTGGTTCAGTTCTACTTTTAGGGCAAAGGGTTCTACAGCGTTACCATTTCAGCAGTGTATACTTATGCAATGAGTTCATACAGTAAATACAAAGATGAACACAAATTAATGATCAAAAACAATAATTCATTAGATCACATCACCATTTTCCACTCTGCCTGAAAATGGCGGTTGTGCATTTCTCGTGGCTATTTATTTAAAGGTGAAGTAACATGTTCTACCCACTAGAGGGTGCTTGTGTTCACTTGTTCTGAAAACAAACGAAACGACCCCCTCCAGCCCCTGCTGTTGGGAGCGTTGTGTTGTCAGTTTGACAAAAACACAACAGGTTGTGTCGGCTGTCAACTTTTTTTAAAATCATTCATTTTTGATGATCTCTGGGTGTCTTATTTTTATTTAACTGTTTGACCTTTATTTGACCTTTGACCTTTACTGACCTTTAAATCATTACTTTAATGGGCATTTAGGTTGAACCACTTCCATATTTGATTTCTGTCAAAATCAGATATGGAAGTGGTCAGGCTAAGATGCAGTTCAGCCTTCATAGAAATTGTACTGAACTAGTCATTACATGGTTATGTCTACGGACACTTTGAAGACGATTTTGTGTCGTTCGTGTAGATGTGGAGGCGGCTGAGGGAAGTGAGGGAAAGGCGTTTGATACGCGTTCCTTCATCATGAGTAGACCGCAGCTGGAAGAACCTCCAGTCAGAAGCCAACTGCAGCTTCAGGTTAAAGACCTCATCAAACCTGCTATACCACGCACTGTCCAGGCCAGGTACACACCCACACACACAAACGTACAAGCATATGCTCACAGATTTATCAGTCCTTACATAAATATGTGCACACTCTTTACAAATGGTTGACCTCATGGCGTTCAGTTCATCCCATTTTTCTTTCGTTTTTTTTGTGGTGTTTCTTCATTTTATCTGAGCCTCTCAACATTTTTTCTCTCATCTCTCACTAGTAAGGAGAGGGGCGATGTGGCGGACTCTGCCAGTCCTAAGTTTATCGTGACGCTGGACGGGGTGCCGAGCCCGCTGGGGATCCTGACAGACTGTGACATGGAGTTGGATGAACTCAGACCACCCTCTAAGGTCACCGACGCCACTATCCACTTCAACAGACAGTCCAAAGTCAGCGTCCTGCACAGACTGCAGGGAGGCATAAGCTTATCAGACGGTATGCAAACTAATCTCTTGACAAATTTTGACAATTTCTTTTTTTTTTTTTTTTTTTTTAAGTATAACGTGTAGGATTTGTCGGTTGCAGTTTGTTAACACAACATTCAAAGTTGGTCCCTTCTCCTTGGCTTGACAACTGAGGGCTACACACCCACGTGGGTGCACTGCCTAAAGGTTGACTCCCAGAAACATCCGGAACACAGCAAAATAAAAGAAATACAGGCAGAGGGCAGAGTCTCTGTAGATACAGACACCACCACACACTTCTAGTGGGTCATAAGTGATGATTGAGAGGGATTGTTTTTGTATGAGTATATACATTGTTTTTAGGAAAGTCCTACTCGGTATACCTTTTTAAACTACATATAGTCTACCCATATCCAAATAACTGAACCCTTTTTGGTGTAACTCAACTCTCAAGTGTTTACCAATACTGTCTAAGCATTCAAAACATCCACTCAATATTACAGCTGTAAACCTTCCTAATCGCATGCAGGTAAATTCCAAGTGCCCAATAAGGAACTGCAAATTTCTACCATATTTGTCCATTTCAGTGTTGTTTTTGATCAGTAGGGGTCAACATTGACTGTTGCAAAGGTGAAATGTGTGTTCCCGCATTGTAAATGGCTTGGTAACTTAACAAGTGGCAAAGATGCTATGATCATGCTCCTATCTGCTGTTTATTAAAAATATTCATTAACAACTTTACAGACTTGTTTACAGGCCATGTGGTGATCTTGTATCACCAGTTAAAATGTCCTTGTCTTTTGCCTTCACAGAGAGGTTGTGGACATTGTGTTATCATAGTAGCTTTTTATTGTCTGTTGAGCTTCAGCAACACCCGGAGAGGCTGTATTTAATTTAGGGTTATATTTCAATTCACATACCAAACTAAACATTGTCTATATTATCTGCGTTCTCTTCCACCCTATCTTCTTTTTCCAGAAGAAGCGATGGAAACTGAGACAGGGGAGGAGGATGCTGTCCCTTTAAAGAGACAGAAGCTTCCAGAGCGCTGCAAGTTCTGGCCTGTCTGCAAAAGTGGAGATGAGTGTCCATACCACCACCCCACCACACAGTGCAAGTGAGTCCTTTGCTGATAAACCAAAAGAGACAGCATTTTTATCACACAAAAGATGCCAAACACAAGATTATCTAGATTGTTTGCATTATTGCTTGGGGGGTGGGCAGCTGAATGAGGAGGCAGTTGAGAAGTACAAAG
>OMKK01079707.1:1376-14208 GCA_900302305.1 Polymixia japonica | reverse complement strand
GTCTAATGTTGTGTAGTAGAGGAGTGTAATGTTGTGTAGTAGAGTGTAATGTTGTGTAGTAGAGGAGTGTAATGTTGTGTAGTAGAGGAGTGTAATGTTGTGTAGTAGAGGAGTGTAATGTTGTGTAGTAGAGGAGTGTAATGTTGTGTAGTAGAGGTGTAATGTTGTGTAGTAGAGGAGTGTAATGTTGTGTAGTAGAGGAGTGTAATGTTGTGTAGTAGAGGAGTGTAATGTTGTGTAGTAGAGGAGTGTAATGTTGTGTAGTAGAGGAGTGTAATGTTGTGTAGTAGAGGAGTGTAATGTTGTGTAGTAGAGGAGTGTAATGTTGTGTAGTAGAGGAGTGTAATGTTGTGTAGTAGAGGAGTGTAATGTTGTGTAGTAGAGGAGTGTAATGTTGTGTAGTAGAGGAGTGTAATGTTGTGTAGTAGAGGAGTGTAATGTTGTGTAGTAGAGGAGTGTAATGTTGTGTAGTAGAGTGTAATGTTGTGTAGTAGAGGAGTGTAATGTTGTGTAGTAGAGGAGTGTAATGTTGTGTAGTAGAGCCACATTGTCAGTGACAGTGAGAATAACTATGAATAACAGTCTCAAACGCAGGGAGTTACTTATGGCAACCAACACAAGACTGAAGCTCATGTTATGTCCAGAAGTTAGCTCAACAGTTAGCTTCATGCTAGTCTGTATTATAAACTAACACGTGTGTGTTTGTGGTGGCTAACTTGGCTCGCTAGCTTTGTTAGCTTCGTTAGCTGGTAGGTTTCGCTAAATTATAACACGTGTTTGAAACAAAAGAAACGTAAGTGACAGTCACCGAAACGAGACAAATAAAAAGGTAATTACCTATAATGAGTTGTTTTTAGAAGGCTAGCAGCGTGTGAGATTCACTAGCACCGCTTTACTCAAGCGTCCATGTTTTACCGTAATACACCGTATAGACGGGCAAACATAGAACTCATCTGACAAGAGGACCTGGCATCCAGTAAGGGACCAGTCCAGAACAATAATAACAACAATAATAAACAATAATAAACAATAAAAGAATAATGTTCAACAAGCAGTGGAGGACAAAGTACACAAATCTTTAACCTGACTGAACCTCTGGTAAAAGTAAAAATTATCCATTCAAAATTCGACTTAAGTGAAAGTATAAATGTATTTGACATTAATTATTAAGTATAAAAAAGTAAAAGTGCACGTTCTATATTACTTACTCGTATTTGAGTGCTTGGGAGCCTTAAATCCTTAATGCGTTAACCTCTAAATTATGTTAAAGGGGGTTGGTTCACTTATGCTGGGTCTTTGACAGATTTGAACATTGAAAGTGCATAATTGTCAGGGTCTTATCTATTCAGATAAATATAGTGGAATAAAAAGTAGGATATTTCCTTTTGAAATGTACTGCAGTAAAAGTATAAAGTTCTCTAAAATGAAAATACTCAAGTAAAGTACAAGTTCCTTAAAACTGTACTTAAATACAGTACTTGAGTGAACTTACTGTCCGTCCCTGGCCTGGCAACCAGTCAGCTAGTCTTGTTGCAGGCAGCAGTAGATGAGAATCCAGAACAACACAGGCTACCATGTTTCACATTGTAGGATGGAAAACGCTGAAAATAGACACAGAATCATGGAGCGTGGTCACTTTAAGTGTACAAATAATTGTTCAAACATTATGAGCAACAAAATTGGTAGTAATAAACAGGATGTTAGTCACATTAGTGGAATTGCAGTCTATAGTTATCTATAGTTACACACAATTATAGACAAACGACAGTGAAACACGTCTTATTTTATGTTATTATCTCTACATTTTCTCTCAGGTACTGCTCTGTTTACACATATACCTGTTTATATTTTTATATTTTATATTCTTACTGTTATATTTTTTACCATGTTTATATTTTTTACCCTGTTTATACTTTTATATTTTATATTTTTTACCCTGTTTATACTTTTTACCCTGTTTACATTTTTTACCCTGTTTATATTTATGGCTCTGCTCCCCTCTTTATTAGTACTAGGTGTTTTGGGGATAGTTTGGATCTTATTTATAGTGTGATTTGGTTTATTTTACGCCTCTCTTTTTCTCTTTCTTCTAACCACATTGGGAGAAGCCATGCGAAATTGCATTGTATGTGAATATAATGACAATAAAGATCATTCTGATTCTGATTCTGATTCTGATTTTCAGTGAATGGGAATTGATTAAATGTTGAGACATTGCGTATATTTCCAGAGTTACGGTAAGGTCATCAAGCCACGCCTCCACAGAGTCATGTTTCATGGATGTGCAAAACCTCCTCTTTACTCTTCATCATCTGCAGCAAATGCAGCCGAGGAATGGGAACAAAATGTCAACTCTAGCTGATATTGTCAACCCGCAGCCATGAGAGGAGATGTGTTTGTCTCACTAAACTACCAGAACTCGGTTTCACAATGCGAATCCACTGCAAATTATTTGTGATCGCTGTGTGTTTCGGAGTTTTCTTACTTTTGTACTTTTTTGGTGGGAATTCTGCAGACGATCCGCTCTTGAGAGAAGTTGAAGAGGACTCTCCTCCATCGTCCTCGGAGCCTGGATACAATGTTGCCTCAAAGTTTGCAAAAAAATCTCACGACGAACTTCATGTTCGTGTGGAAGAAAAACTGAAGGAGCGAAAGAAACAGACTCTGATCAATAGAGGAGCCAACGTGAATACAAAGAGGTGAGGAGGTTTTCATTTGCAGCGTTGAGGAGGTTTTTCTTCACGCATTGGACTGTTTCCATTTTGAGCACATAAGTACATATGTACTATTTAATATTTTTGCACTGCAGTTGTCCTGCATCGCATCTTTCTTGTCATTTGGAAGTTATAAAGTTGGTCTATCATCGTTGCTCAGTTCCTTCAGATAGACATTTTCCATTAAAAAGCTTATATTGTGGTCAAGGACATTGGCATTACAAAGACATAATCTGTCATGGGATAACCTCACATGCAACTGTATGTTATTTACACTGTCTTATACATTTATCTTAATTGGTGGTCTGCAAATCACGATGTTGCAATCATGGGCTAGACAAATCCTTTTATCATGAATGAAATGTCACTAGAGAGCATGACTTATTTGATTAGCTCTTGGTTTTGTTTTACGGAGGGAACAGCAGAACATAGCCTACAACTACACAGCATAATTCATCTTACCCTGACCTCTACATCGTAATGATTTGAAGCTCAGTGTTTTCATTAGGTATATGCCTTTCTCCCAAATCTCTTCTTGGTTAAAAGGGTAAAGGTCACCTTGAAAGACATCAACTCCTAAAAAAATTACTAAGCAGCACTAAGTACCGCAGTATGATTTTGGTTAACTGTCCAAAAATATACTCTCAGAATGAATCAAAAACTCTCCTGTTGACCCATGCACTTGTCAAAATGCGGAAACCAATTCATGAGGGGATAACAAGCTTCTCAGATGTGATTGTCCTCTCCTGATGATAAGAGAGGAGCTGCAAAAAGACCGCACTCATTGAATTCCGTCGCCATCATGTTGCAGGGCCTTGCAGACAATGGGAAGAGTTGGACATTTGCTATTTCTGTTCAAGAATGGAAGCATTTTATTGTGTCTTACAGATTTCTAATTTCAGCCCCATACATCCTTTGTTTCCTTCTGTGTTGAATGCCAGTGATAACATAATAGCCAAACTGTGGTTGTGGAAGTACTCGCTTTGCCAACCAGCAGTAGATTCTCGTTCAAAGCCTGCTTGGATGTTGGGTACACTGCTTAGTAGATAAAAGCTATCAAGGCATTACATTTAGAGGAGCGTAGTGTCCTCTCAGAAAACACCCTCCTGCGTGTGTGCTCTGCACTGATAAGGGAGATGGGGTGAAATGGTCACTGGTGACCGTGGAAAATGACTAACAGGTTTGGCAAACATACAGGAAAGAGTGCTCTGAAAACACACTGTGCATCTGCTTATTTACTGCTGGTTAGAATATAATTCCCATTTTTGTTCATGTGATATTCAGATGGTTCTTTAACTAGTTTAAGAACCTAGGAGAAACTGGTCAACACGGTTTAGTTTCCAGGTGATGGCTAGATTCAGTAAGATTAGGCACCACTAATACTCCATACATGAGATTCATTGGGGATACATGACATTCCTGTTTCCACGGTGATTTAGCCAAGAATTATGAAACGTGGTTCTGTTGTCCCAACGATAACCATTGCTTGAGTATGGAACGGGAATCATCATCTCAGAAGAGAAACAAGTGAAATGCACACCACCACAGAGTATCTCCCATAGTGTCTTGTTTTGTTTTAATGTGTTGTTTTACACTCTGTTCATCTGTGAACCTGAGCAGTGGACTGATATCCTGTCCCCCACTTTTAATAGACAAACATCCCTGTGTCTTCCAATCATGTCATTTCCTCTTGACACATCACACTACTTCCTGTGGCCAAAAATACTCAGAAGAGCTCTAGCTGTCCTCCAACTCAACTTTCTTTTTCAGATATAATTCAGTGTAGAGAGACAATTGCAGAAGCACATTTGAGACAACATTGTAACAAAACCAACAGTCCTTCAAGCCATGTTTTCCACATCCATTCACATTGATCACTTAGTTTTATTAATTTCAGTGAATGTCAATTGCAAAGTCTTCAAGAAATTGCCCTCTTTCTACTTTGTCAGACTGAATTAAGTTTTTATCCAGCGGATTAGATCAGTGTTGATAATCCCGTTAAAAACCAACCCCTTGCTTTATCAGTTCAGATACAGTTAAGCCTCGAGGTAAAGACATAACTCTCTTGCAGTGACATTATGCATAGCTACGTATCCTGATGTGCTGGAGAGACGGCGTGGGCCTCCACAGCGGTAGTGTGAGATAACTCACTTTAAACCAGTGCAGACTGGGTTGTGGAGGATGTGAAGGATAACTGGTAGCGAGAAAACTAGCATTTAACACAGCAGGGAATACATGCTAACACACGGAGAGGGAAAAGTAATGGAAGAAGTGATAACTTCTCTAGTTTAAAATCAAAAGAGAACCACCTTTTCTTGGTATCGTCAGCTGAAATATAATATAACCGTCGCAACATGTTGAGGGTTGGTCAGTCTCTTATTTTACAAAGAAGAATTCTGGACCACAAGTTTTGATCAGCATTGGGTTTGATGGTTGTAGAGCTTTTATAATTGTTTTTATTCTACAGTTACAGTTCATAGGGTTTTTAGTTGTCATTTAGGTGTGACACTTCTCATGCCGTTAAACACATTGTTGGAGAAAGGATCGACTAAACTCTTCTCTTGCAGCTTTGCTTCACCTGGTCGGGTCCTTTAAATGAGTATATCAACTTTATCTTCATGAACTTGAATTATCTTTTGAAATGCATCCATATAATTAGTATCCTATACACATTGTGTCTGGTTTAGTTCGGGGCACCGTGAGTGTCCATATGATCATTTAAGCCATGTTGTCCTGACTGTTTTGGTCACGAGTCTATGAGGGATTTGCTGAAGTTAATAGCCTGTTCTGTGCTTCTGTGCCACATTTTTTAGCAACCAGATAATAACACGGGCTGCAAATCCAAAACAACACACACACAAAAAGACAATGACAGAAAATCAGGAAAATAAGTATATATTTTCAATTTGAAAACAACTGGGCAATCGGTCTGTTTTTTCTAAAATAGTAACGGGTAACTTTGTACCTTTGCACCGTTCATCATGAAAATGTATGATCTTGTGTCTTGAGTGCAGTGCAGACAGATAAAAGATGGTGTGCTGATAAATTAAAGGCATGTAAGGTAAACCAGCATGCTCATACCGTCTCTAAACAAAGTTAACAGTGCGTCATTAAATCTGCTGGCTGTGGGCAGAGTGCTCATTTTAATGCTGGCTCTGCAGCCACATATTAATTCATTCCTGTTGTACCTCTTCTGGGCTCTTTAACCATTTCCAGATGTGGGAATAACATCACAATACATTACCTCATGTGTACGCCACATGCTTCATGAAAAATGAACAGAACTATGCAGTTTTTTTTTGGTGTTCTCCAGTTTCGATAGAGAAATAATTTGAAGAACTTTAAAGTGCAACAACGTAACGCAAGTGAAAATGCTATGAAAAATGCAATTTGAGAAGGAAAATGGGGCTCGTGGGTTCAGCAACCTTGGAGAAGCGTCGGCCTGTAAAGCGTTTCAGACGGATTTCTCAGAACCTTCTCATCCATCCTAATCTGTGTTTCATCACTGTCCCTCAGCCAAGCAGAAAACAAAATGTCACGCTTGGAGACTTAGACTCAGAGCCCACCTGTCATACTCTCTTCTTCTCTCTCATCGATTTTGTGGTAGACTCTCTGCTTCCTTCAAGCCCAGAGGAAACCTTTTGCTTTTCTTCCATTGTACAGTCCTTTTAACAGAATAGTTGCCTTTCCACTATTCTCAAAGGAACGGTACAAATTGATATAAAAGATTTTCGGTTGGCAATCTTCTCTCCCTGAGGCTGTACTAACATTTACGGTTAACATGTGTCATTAAAAGGCAGCCTACAGGTACTGTATGTGGAGGACAGGCAGACGTCGTCGGCCTAGCTTCAGGCTCCCCGTAGCACAAATGTTTTCCTTTTCATACCGGGAGACATTCTGTGCCGCTGAGTCTATTTTAATTCAACAGCAGTTCTGCCTCTGCAGAGAGCGAGTTTTTACATCAGATAAAAGATTCCCTTGTCTTTGAGAACGGGAGAACAAAGCCCAGTGGGAAAACGCACAACTCCAGAAGAGGAGAAGTGGTGGAGGGGGGGAGAGTCAGGCAGGCAGAGATGTCTTTGAGGAAATCTTGGACGTGCACCATGTCTATGTGTCAGAAAGGAGAATGTGGTGATGTGGAGCGTCTGGAATTCTTCTGCAGCGCGTACTCGTGTTTCTGCTGCTTCAGTCCCCATGAAGCCACACATGAACTGCCCTGTGCTTGGTGTGTTTGTGACGTGGCTTTACTGTTCAGGTTGACGGGTGATGACTAGAGCCTAGATGTGCTTTGGTGCGCTGAGGTCTTCTTTGCCTGTTTGTGTTTATGTGTGTGTGTGTGTGTACCTTCTACAGTAGACAGAGGAGTGGTGTGGGACGGCTCACGTCAAAGCGCGCCCGCGCCGAGGAGGTCATGCACCTGGCTGTGGTGGCCTGTGGGAACCGGCTGGATGAGACCCTCACCATGGTCAAATCAGCCCTCCTGTTCAGCTTCAAGAGGATCAAGTTTCACATTTTTGCTGAAGACCCTTTGGCCTCACAATTTGAAAAAGGGGTAAGTAATTTTAGGGCGGCTAATGCCAGAATACATATGTACCTTCCGGTGTTTTTCCAAAAGCATCACATCCGAGGTGGTTCCACAGACACTTAATAGCAATAATCTCACTGGAACACAGTGATCTCCTGTATATAATGTATCCGTGGAGGTTATTTTGAAAGGCTCTTACTTATACTTTTAATGTAGCACTGGTTAAACATTCCCCCCTCGCTCTGTAATAGATGACATCAAGATCAAGAGCGGTTTTAACTCCTAACGTAGAACAGACATTTGAACCTTTTATCTCAAGGTTAGGGCATAATATATCACTGAGACGTTTGGCTGTGCTCCGGTGCTGTGCATCACATCAAAGTCACCTTCACAGAGACGTCCCGGCATGATTTTGATTAGTTCTATTGATGTTGTAATTAACACCAGTCTATTAACTGTTACTTTAATTCATGGTAACCTAAAACTATAAATCCTACATCCTTATGCTTGCCTTCATGTCTGCATTGGGTGGTGGGGGGGGGGCTTCCCATGTGTAAAAACATCCTTATTGAAGGGCCTAGATATTATTGCACATACAGTATGCTGGATATGTACAGTAAGAGCTTACATTCAGCCACAATTGTGTGTGTGTGTGTGTGTGTGTGCGAGCGTGTGTGGTGCGTGAGCGTGTGTGTGCGAGCGTGTGTGTGTGTGTGCGAGCGTGTGTGCGTGCGTGTGTGTGTGTGCGAGCGTGCGTGTGTGTGTGTGTGCGAGCGTGTGTGTGCGTGCGTGTGTGTGTGTGCGAGCGTGTGTGTGCGTGCGTGTGTGTGCGTGCGTGTGTGCGAGCGTGTGTGTGTGTGTGCGAGCGTGTGTGCGAGCGTGTGTGTGTGTGTGCGAGCGTGTGTGTGCGTGCGTGCGTGCGTGCGTTGAGAGAGCTGTTGAAAGGTCAGCCACAATGTGGCCTCTTTGATCTCTCAACCCTGCACTGCTCTTCCTTCCTTTGGGACCAAATGTTTAATAATGGTGACTATTATGGAGCTACAGCATCTAACAGGACAGAAACTCACAGGCTTTAGTGAATCACCTTTTCTTTGTACTGCCCCTGTTTACTTTTACAGGCAGAAAATATATGACTGTTGTATAGCAGTACCACAAGACATGACTTCATTGTTTAAGCTGTTTTTACTATTTGTGTTGATAAACCTTAAAGCTAAAGGTACCATCTGTCAGAATGTTTCTGCTTGCTGTGTCTGTCATGTCTCTCCAACATCACCTTTTCATAAATGTCTACCAGAAAATGCTTCTGTGTTGTGTTATTGTGAATTCAGGACAGTGGAGTCCAAAACTGAAAGCCAATAAATTGTCTTCCAAAAATATCTCGAAATCTCTTCCATGACATTTTAAAAGAACATATATCAAAGTAAATGTTCAGTTAAGTTGTTTTTTTTTTCCTCATATTGAAGTATTGTCACAATTCACAAGTCTTGTTAAAGGTAATCTTAGTCAGGCCCGGCCCTAGTTATGGTATTGACATTATATTAAGATTTTCTAACATTATTTCGTCAAAAGGTTGAGAACATTAGGTCTCAGAGTTCTCCCCCATCAGGCTTCATTTGTTCATAGAACAATTTCTACTGAAATAAGCCATTTTTAACCATTTTCCTGTTTCCTGAGCGACATCTCCCTTCAACAAGGTCTACCACGTACACCCTCTGTTCAGTCCGTATATCTGAGAAAGGTGCGTGATGCATTGAGTCGTAGGATTTCATCTGTTATTAATTGCTCCCTGTCATCAAGCCTTTTCCCTCCAGTGATGAGGGTTTGCGTTAAGGCCCGTGTCCAAACTTTGATTTGTGTCCAAACATTTAGAGATAGCATAGCTTTCATGACTCAAAATAACGTGTTGTAGACATTTCAGTCTAGTTTTCGAACAGTGTGCAGTATGGAGACCGTCCTTCATTAAGGTAGCAAATGACAATCTAATGGCACTTGGTTTGAGTGAAAATTGTATTTTAATCTCTGTAGATCTTACACTACAATTTAACGGTCCTATCTCCTTTCCTACTTCCATGCTGCCTCTGGATACATTGTTGGCAGAAACTCTACTAATATGCTGACTAATACTATACATATTGTAGATGATATATAGAAAGACTTGCTGACACAAAGTTTTGGACATCTTTATTTAATTAAGACTACTCAGAAATGGCACTATTTGGCCTCCATATTACCATTAATTTGATTCAAACTGAACTTGGCGCTCTATCAGAATTTCCTGCCCTCTTGCTTTTATTGCTTCTCATTTGGACTCATTTCTCAACAGTCTCTCCAACAGTTCCAACTTATACATAATTCAACAGCTAAGATTTTAACTGGTGCTAACATCAGAAAAAGTCATGTTGCCCCAATTCTAACATCACTTTGCTGCTTACCTGTTAGTTTTAGAATTGACCTGAAACTAGGTTCCTGGGCAGGTTCATTCTGGCTCCTAACTCTAGACTTAAGACTTTGAAAATGTGCTCTGATAGAATCATTGTTGTTTAAAACCCATTTCTACAGACCACTATATTGGTTTGTTGGTATAACCTTCTCTAAACCCTAACCAGGGTCAACATATCACCCCCATCATTCTGACTAGGTCTTTTTTTTGCTGTTGTCCTCTTCTTTTCTCATGCAACCTTCTGTTGTTGTTTTTTTTGGTTTACCTTCATATAGCACTTTGTTTCAATGTGCTACTCAAATAATTTGAGTATGTGTCGACTAACAGTGAGTGGTTTCACCTTCAGCTGAACCAGTGGCCCTCCGCCATCTCAGCCAAGTTCCAGTACAACATCTACCCCATCACCTTCTCTGTGGGCAACGCTGAAGAGTGGAAGAAGCTCTTCAAGCCTTGTGCTGCTCAAAGACTCTTCCTCCCTGTAAGGCTGTGTTTTCACCTGTAAACTGTTAAGCTTTCATTAAACTGTTCACATGTAGTAAATGGACAGTAATTGGTAATGTTTAACAATATGAAGAAAAAACAAATCACCCCGCTAAATAATCATCTGTTTCAATTTGTTCTTTTGTTGTATATTACAGATTGCTCAGTAAATGGCAATTGTTTTGGCATTTATTTTATTATGATATATGATTATAATTAATTACAGTCATGTGGTTATTGATTGTTTTCCACAGATTATGTGACATTAACAAATAAACAATCTCCAGAGACTGAATCGTTTAAAATGCGAGACTTTGTCCAACCATTGATTTTTCTTGCTCTCTTCATTGACATATGAACCAGCTAACTTACCATGTAATGAACATATTGGATATAAACAAATCCATAGAGGTTTTTCTGTTGCTGCAAAGTCATCAATATAAATGACACTATGAGAACTCCCAACTGGCAGATCATTGAAACCATGTATTCATAAGAAGACATTTAGTTTGTCATGTTTTTATTTGTCTGTGCATTTTCATTATAATTGTGAACGTTCCAGTAAGAGCAGAATTGTGCTTCCAGGTCATTCTGAAGGAGGTGGACTCGTTACTCTATGTGGACACTGACGTGCTGTTTCTCCGGCCTATGGATGATATCTGGGCTTTCCTGAAGACCTTCAACAGCACCCAACTGGCAGCCATGGCCCCGGAGCACGAGGTCCCCAAGATCGGGTGGTACAGCCGCTTTGCACGCCACCCCTTCTACGGGGTCACCGGGGTCAATTCTGGTGTCATGCTAATGAACCTCACGAGGATCCGTAGCACACTGTTCAAGGTAACACCCACCATGTCATAAATAAAGGGACAAATTAACAAAAAATATACAGTCATCCTCCTTCAATTATTCTTTAATAACATTCATTAATGTTAACTTTCTTCACACTTATCAGCAAAAAATGTGAACTGTGAGTTTCCTTTTGTATTAGGAGATTTGCAAGAGAATATTTTTCATCCTGGCTTTGAGCCTGAGTCGCTCTGTTTCTAAGGACTCGGTGCTCTTGGCGAGTGGTGATTGAAGCTTTCTGATTGCTGCACTAACATTACAGACGTCTGCCCTCAGAACTCAATTTGGCAGCTCTTTACCACCCAATGTGAGCAGGAAATTGCAACTTGAAGCAAAAATGTAAATGTACCCCTCTTTGATGATGTGTTTTAAAAGAGACTTCTTAGGCTGTTGAGAGAAAGTGTCCTTGTTGGTGTTTTAGAACAGCATGATCCCCGGTGGTTTGTCGTGGGAGGACCTCCTACATCCACTCTACCAGAAGTACAAGAACCACATCACCTGGGGTGATCAGGACCTCCTCAACATCATCTTCCACTATAACCCAGGTACACTCCTTCTCCTCATCACCAGATTTGTCAGAGCTATTTCAAATACACATGAAGTATTCCTGTCACAATACACTGATCTATGTTGACCTGAGAGCGTACTGAGAAAATGCAAAGCGATCTCTAAGATCTCTCATTTTTTACCTTAAAGGAGCTATATACGACATTCAGCCACTAGATGTCACACTAGAGCACCAGCATCTCAGACCAAAACAAATGAACAGAGAAGCAAATGAACTAGCATGTACGCGCGACCGGACCGGCTACCAAAACAAAGAACAGAGAAACTCAGATTACAACACACACAGAGGGAGTGTGATTTAATTATCTGTTCAGGACTCCATTACTCCAATATATTTTTACATAGCAAATAGCTGTTCAAAATCTCATATATAGCACCTTTAATGAAATCATCATAAATGCTTCGATTACAATGTGCTAATGTGCCTCCCTTTTCTGAAATATGTCACTGCGGGAAAAAATATAATTTCCCACAAAGAGACCAGTGCTCCAGTCCATATTGAAAACCAAGGGAAAAACATAAAATGAATCCAAAATACAAACCTGCATATGCATTTTGAAGTACTTAATGAGACCAGTTTGCAGTTAAGATGCATTCAGATTCATGTATCAACATGGAATTTCCAGAAATTACACACTTTCAGTAGGATAAATTCATCTTAATAATCGGTAGACCAGTCGTAGCAGCAGTCTACTGTATGAATCTGGGTCGGCAATCACAGCCTGTGGCTGTAGGCAACAGCAGACTGAGTTCCAGGTGCCGTTTCCAGATGTGGGTATTATGTGCTCAAAGCCATTGGCAGAGTTGGCAGCGCCATTGTTTGCTTGACAACATGCACTTGCCTTGAGCAGCCACAGAATGTAAAATGTGTATGTGTGTGTCAGTGTGTGTGTGTGTGTCAGCGTGTGTGTGTCAATATGCGTGTGTCAGTGTGTTGATGTGTGTGTCTATGTGGTGTGCCTTTGAACTCCCTGCGTCCTCCATGGATACTTCAGCTAATCCACAACATTTGTCTGTTCAAGGTTAAGGGAATGCTTTGGTGGTCTTTTATTGTTTAACAGAATAAGATTCTATGCAGTTAAAAGGAGTCAAACAAAGCTATCGTTTTAATCATTTGCTTTTCAGTTAATATGTTCACATACTTATTATAATGTCAGCATTGTTATCATTGTGCAATATTTTCCAACCGCAACCTTTTACTTTTTCATGCTGAGACTGATGTTAGAGAAATTACGCCTTGTTCTTACACAAAGACCAAGA